>UCOH01001286.1:1175-16141 GCA_900474275.1 Synergus japonicus
AATGTCACTTTATTGTTAGTAATAGTGAATTGCTTAATATTCTTATTTATTTATAAAAAAAGGAAGCGGTATTGCGAAACAGTTTTTGCAAAGATATTTAATATCTTCGGTTCTGCAGGTTCTGCATAATAGGACATAACAGTCCAAACCTCAAAAGAAGTGACACAGCTGACACATCATGCGCATTTGAATATTATATATTAATCATCTATATATATTATTATAATATCAGGTAAGAAATTTTGATATTTATTATTAAAAATACGATGATTATAAATAAATGTATGCACAATGTGATTCAGAATTTTTTGTTTTATAAATCTCTAAAATTCTTATAAAGCAAAAATGTATAACCTCAATTGCATATAATTGAAAATGAGGATTTCGCCAACTAGTTCACCTTGCAAACAAGAAATAATAATACAACAGTTTTTTTTATTATTTTTCGCAAAATTATGTTATGTCCTGGAGAGGATAATAAAATAGCCAATTTCCCTAAAGTTCTCGTTTTAAATCCACATAAGTGAATTAGGGACGAGATCAAGCCAAAGAACGAGACAATTAATCAAATTAACAATTCTTTATTGACCAATTACAATATTCTTGATTCATGCGTGAGTGAGAGACAACTTGAAAGAGAGAGAGAGAGAGAGAGAGAGAGTGGTGGACGCCTTGAGGACCTCCTTGAATTCTGACACCGTCCTATAAAGAACGTTTCAGATTAGGTTTATGTTTTTAGAAGGTGGCAGAGGTAAAACTTTAATGGTGGGGACTTACTTGTTTGTAGCGTTTTATTGCTTCCAGCTTCCAAGATTCAAAAATGTGTGGAACACGGTCTTTAAGAGTCGGTTAGGGATGCTCAGCACTGACTTGAATAGCCGCCGTACTGTAATCCAGAATGTTGACGGGCCTGACAGGTTGGTCCGGAGTCTGACTTCAGAGATGATTATGTCTAGGGGTTGAAACTTGCAGATTTAGGGTAACACAAGTTGGGGACATGCACAACACCCACTCGGTATAACTCAGTGACATAGACTGCGATCAAATCGACGACAAGACAAGAGTAGACTGATTGAACTCGCGGGATAGACTAACGTAGCAAGGTGGTACCAAGTAGACTAGACTAACGTAGTAAGGTGGTACAAAGTAGACTGGTTCATCTTGGTTTTTTGTGTACTTTTATATCCTTTTGGGGTCATCCTCCATTGTGACCTTTCCTCCGTAAAGGAATCGAGCGATTTCACAGTTCGTCCCTCCGTAAGACTTTAATGGTTCATGGCTTCCTATTTTTGGCTAGGGGAGACCTTTCTTCGTTTGGTCTCTAAGTAATTGATATCTCTCTAATCTTGATGCTTACACGTGTTTGAAAACATTAGGATTTTAGATTTATTGATTAGTTACGATCACGTAACACCTTCCCCATTACTTGAACGTATTTTCAATACGTTCAAACCTCATTAGAGGTATATGCGAAAAAATTGAAAAAAAAAATTGTTTCGTTGAATTTACGAAGTACAAAAATAGGAGTACATATTTTTAAACAAGCAGTTTTCGTATTATGATATTTCTTTTAATAAATCAAATGCACTTAATTGCTTGTAAAAGTTTCCTATGCTCGTAGATAAAAGATTGTAATCACCTTATACATAAGATTGTTTGGATTTTTTACTTAATAAAATGCGTATAAACATGTATTTGATTTTGAATTATTCATGCATATCTTTTCTAATTTAATAATTTGTAACGATATGGGATACCGTTACGCCTACACAGAGGCTACCATCAAGACAGGCAAGACGCCTGAACATAGGCTATCCATCTACAGCCTGTTGGCACGCTAAGAAGCGATCCGAATATCGATCGCTTATTGATTCGGTTGAACCGCGCTAGGTTCGCAGAAATCACTCTCCCAATAACAACATGACTTCTTGTGGAGTTAAAACACCGGGATTCGATCCCAGTCGTCACTCGTTCCCGAGTCAGTCAGCAGCATTAGCTGGACACCGTCCTAGCGCTTCTCGACCGACTCGAATTTTGCTGGCTAGCAATAGCCAGGTACCTGAGATCATCGAGGACTTTTCTTCATCCGACGTCACGAGGGACCACTACGAGAGCCAAGCAGACCACTCTTACGCCATATTGGAGCCAAGCAAAGACTATCCTTCTCCATCGCAGAGCCAAGCAGCCAGCATTACGATCTCCAGCGCCACCATCAAAACCAAGAGGTAGTATTGAAAACTTAGGAAACTTTGTACGCTGTACCAGGCTGGGGTTTCCTAAGAATTCAAACACTTGTTATAACTCGGCCATATTCATTAGGTTTCTTTGTACGCTGTACCAGGCTGGGGAAACTTGATGAATTCTACGAGCCTGTTATAACAAGCCGCCATCTTGTTCAAGTTTCTCTGCACGCTGTACCAGGCTAGGGAAACTTGCCAAGATTTTTTCACATCACCAGGGTTGGGAATATTGCTGCGTTTAATTTTTGTAGGCTAAGTTCCTTTGCACGCTGCACCAGGCTGGGGGAACTTAGCAGGGTTAATATTCAGAAAGCTCACTTAAGAACGCGCCTAAACTCATTCAGAAAACCGACTTACGAACGTATTTCAACTTTGCTGTAAAAAATTGAGATACGATTAATATTTAGAGAGCCGACTTATACTTGCGCTTAAATTCTTTCGGTTACTATTCGGAGAGTCATTTTACGCAGGCGTACAACTTCTTTGCTTCATCGCACGTAACTTCGCGGCGTGACTTTGGTTATTATACAGAGAGTCCTCTCACATGCGCACGCAACTTCGCGGCGTGACGTCATAGATTGAATACTTGGTTATTATACGGAGAGTCTACATACGTACGCACTTAACCTCGCGGCGTGACGTCATAGATCCAAACTTTCGTTGTTATACGGAGAGTCTACTTACGTACGCATGTAACTTCGCAGCGTGACGTCACAGATAGACACTTTGGTTATTTCACGCAGAGGCGACATACACACGCGCATTATTTCACCGCGTGACGTCATATTTACTGAGCGCCATTCAAATTTACTTTGTTAAACTCCAAATCTTATTGAGAATCAGAGATTAGAATTTTCTTAAATTGCGATATTTATTTATCTTAAATTGCGTCACTCTCCTGTTTAGGGTAATAGTCGCGTAAGGCTAGGCAGTTAGGTTTGATGTAGAGCATAAAGGTTTTTTAACCATGATTGTGTAAGCTCAGTTAGGGCCAGGAGAGTTTTTCTTTTTACACGGGTTTCGCATAGCTTTGTTTAATCTTGATCTCCACGACATCTTGTACTAACTTTCGTTTCTTCTTTTTTATTTTTGAATAAACTTATTGTAATTCTTATTAATTGATTGCGTATTCACTTGCCTCCCTCAGGAACCGTCCCACTCCCACGATTCCCTAGCCTATAAGAGGGCATAAGGTTCTTAGATTGAAAGATTGAAATCAGCATCAACACGGACCAGAGGACAAGCCGAGAGTAGAAAGGGAAATCGTTACATTGGCGCCCAACGTGGGGCCTGAGGGATCGCAAGTATCGCGATAAATTTAGTTTAAATTGGCGTCACTTTAATATTCAAATTTCGAAAAATGCCGAAAACACGAAGTGGAAAAGCATCCGCGAAAGATGCACTTGAAGCCGGTAGACTTAGAGTTAGACAATCAGGGGGCAGTAGGGGGTGTAACCTCCCCTCCAACGGATAATGAAGATTACGAATTGGCACTCCCTATCAAAACTACAAGCGTTGCGAGTTTACGTTTGCCAGTAAATGAAAGAAATATAAGAGAGGAAATTCGGAACGCCTCCATGTTACCATTGAGAGGGTCAGCGATGAATAGCCAGCAGAAGGCTGATAAGCAATATAAAAAGGTTCTGGAGGACCTAGATAAATTAAGGAGGAAACTCATGGACTACGAGGGAGAAATTAGCCGCGTCGAAAGAAGAATAGACATCACAACAGGTACTCTCCGAAATGAAATAGAGGATGCGGAGAGTCAAACAAATAACTCCTCTAGGATACAAGTTGAGGCATGTCAACGGCAATGCAATGCCAAAATAAACGAAGCAGAGTTGCGTTTGGGCTCATTGGTCGACGAAACCCTTAAATGCCAAAATCAGATGCTCGACTCAACCAATAATACGAGGAGAGATCAGGAAGCCAGATTTTTGGACCTCAATGCAAGACAAAGGAGTCTGGATGAAAGAATAAATTCCGTAAGAAGGATGTCCAGGCCGCTCGAGAGGTCAGCAACACTGAAGGTCACACCAAAGGTCCCTACCTTCAGTGATGGAACATCACCTCTACGTTTTCTAGAGGAACTTAAAGAGTTCTGGGTGGCAGTAAACCCTTCACCGGAAGAGGAGCCATTTTGGATTGGCAGTAGTTTGAGAGGAACGGCAAGAGACTGGTGGGATCTGGTGAAAACCGGAAACGATACCCTCGCACAATTTTCTGCGAAATTTAAAGAGAGGTATTGGGGAGACACGATCCAGAACGAAACCAGGACGAAGTTGGAGTTTGGCGTCTACCAAAAAAATACCAACACGTCTATGACAGCTTATGCAGTAAGTATGTGTCGTCAAGCCAAGGGTTTCAATCCCCCTCCATCAATGCAGGAGATAATAGAAAAACTTTCGCGGCATTATACCGAAGAAATAAGAACGGCGGTACTAGCGCGTGGTATTGCGAGTTTCGAGGATTTTCTTAAGCTCCTAGAGAAGTTCGACCGGTCGGGACCTATGAACTCGGCAAGACAGGATAACCCAACTAAGATAAATGCGTATCGACCGTCAGAAACTTACAATCGAGACAATAATAGCCCTAGGGCACCACTAAACTATGAATCGAGACCATCACCAAGTGATAATCAGGCAAACAATTTTTCAAATCGCCGTACTAACGATCAAAATAATCGTCGCTCAAATGACTCAAACAATCGCCGCCCTCAAGATTTCTCGAATCGCCCGGCAAACAATTTCTCAAATTGTCAATATAACGACCGTCAAAATGACAGGCGGCCTAGTGAGAGTCCCAGATCTTCTCAATCGAGTTGGAGGAATAATCAACAAACAACGGACACTCAAAGAAACGTGAGGTTTTTAACAAGTGAGCCACCGTCACCACCACAACAAGAACCACATTCAACAATTTTCGATCAGGTGGCGGAAAACTAATTTCCCCTGTATCTTCTTGCGATACATCCGATACAGAGGAGATTATAATTGTATCGCGGTTCATTAGCACTTTAAGTTATGGTTTTAGGGAAGTACTTCTCGAAGAGGAAGATTCAGAAGTTATTAAGAAATTTAAATGTCCCATGGTGGATATTAATTTACAAGGCAGCCAAATTAGGGCATTAGTAGATACCGGAAGCCAGGTATCCTGCATTTCTGAAGATTATTATGAGACAAACAAGTCTAAATTTAAAAATTGCGCCGTATTACCAGTTGTCGGGACATCTATAGTCGGAGCAACGGGGGGCAGGCCGGTCAAGTTGCGAGAACAAATCTACGTAGAATTGACGATCGGTGAAATAATTATCAATGGAGTATTCTTACTCGTTCCCAAACTTACGGAATCGTGCGTTTTGGGGGTGGACTTATTCAAACCATTAGGAAGTATTATTAACTTCAAAGATAGCACTTTAACGGTTCATAAAGGAGAAAACGTGCAAAGCGTGGACTTACATGATGAAACCAACACCACGGGACAAGCGAAAATCAGCCACATTGAAGAGGTCTCAGAGGCTTTGGACCTGCCGCGTCTCGATGATAAAATCGATCAACAACCGACTATTTTAGTTACAGAAAGGAATCAATATAAAGATCTCCTATGGAAATTTAGGGATATTTTTACAAAGCGACCGGGCAGGATTGACTGCTACGAACATGAGCTTAAATTGAAAAATGATAGGCTCCCGTTGGCGCGAAGCTATCCTACTCTTATTAAGTACGAAAAGGAGGTGAATGAACAAATTCAGGCCATGCTGAAATGGGATATCATCCAACGATCAAATAGCCCGCATATAAATCCATTAGTTGTCACGTTGAAGAAAACCGGGAAGGTTAGGGTGTGCCTAGACGCCCGGAAACTAAACGAGGTCTTACAAGAAGATCATGAAGGAACAGAAAACATGGAGGTCCTTTTCCAAAGATGTTGGAACAAGAGTCTTGACTAGTCTGGACCTTAATATGAGCTTTTGGCAGATCCCTTTGGCGCCAGAATCGAGAAAGTACACTGCGTTCTTATATAGAGGGAAATGTCATGAACATTGCGTCACACCTTTTGGATTGAAAACCAGCACTGCCGCTTTAGTACGAGGTCTCGATTACGTTTTAAAAGGTCTCGACGACATAGTGATTTCTTATGTTGATGATCTAATGATAGCTTCGGAAAGCGAAGAAGAACATTTAGCGCATTTAGAGCTAGTTTTCGAGAGGTTCCGACAGCACAATATCACTCTTAATGTTGACAAATGCGAATTCAAGCGTCAGGAAACAAAATTCCTAGGGATTATTATTTCTTCGGAAGGAGTAAGACCAGATCCAGAGAAGACACAGGCAATTCGTGATTTTCAAGTTCCAACAAGTAAGAAGCAATTACAAGGATTCATGGGGACTGTGAATTTCAGTGCGCGCTTTATGCAGAAATACGCAGAAGAGCTGGTACCACTTTTGGAGCTTCTCCGGAAAGGAAACACATGGAGATGGGAGTCTCGCCATCAGGAGGCTTTCGAAAGGATTAAGAACCTCTTCACCGATTCGATCATGCTACATTTCCCAAACCCGCGAAATAAGTTTTACTTACAAACTGATGCGAGCGACTATGCAATTGGTGTGGTTGTTTATCAGCATGATGATCAGGTCGATAGAATAATAATAGCGTGCGCAAGTCGAACATTGAGGGAAGCGGAAATCTCGTATTACACTACGGAAAAGGAATTGCTGGCGTTGGTATGGGCGTTGCAAAAGTTTAGAAACTTCTTGTTGGGAAATAGTATTGTACATCGAAAAGATCACATGGCCCTTGCGTTTTTGAAATCATGCAAATTGTTAAGCGGTAGGCTCACGCGTTGGATTATGGCAATTCAGGATTTTGAGATAGAGTTAGAATTCTGTCCTGGGAAGGAAAATGTAATCGCGGACGCACTCAGCCGTGAAACCGTCACGGCGAGCCAACAGGACCCAAGAGATGAAAAAACAATAGTTTTATATCCCTTGGCGGAAAAACCGACAAGGTTATTTAAGAAAAGTCTCCAAAATATTGGGCAACTCCAGAGAAATGATCCAATGCTGGCCGACATAATCAAGCATATAAAAGAGCACAAGGGGTATGAACTACGTGAGGATGTCATGCTACGTAAATCTAAGGACAATTGGAAGATATCGTTGCCACATTCAATGGTACACGATTTGATTTGGGAATGTCATCGGATTTACGGCCACATCGGGGCAAGGAAATGTCAATATATGATTGCCGATGATTTCTATTATCCTTACCTGTACAAGGAAGCTAAAAGGATATTACGAACTTGTGATGTTTGTCAACGGAACAAAATAACAAATAAAAGCAGTTATGCTCCATATAAACCGATAATACTAACTAAGCCGTCAGAGGCGGTGTTCGTCGACTATTATGGACCCTTACCAACCTCACAATTTGGATATCGATACGTGCTCGCGATCCTCGACGGATTTAGCAAATATGTCCGGTTCTATGCGGTGCGGAAACAGACTACGCAAGCGACGATAATTAAGATATTTGAAGATTACATTCCGAAGATAGGAAAACCCAAGCGCATTGTTTCTGATCACGAGACTCAATTCACTAATAAAACTTGGGTCAATAAATTAAAGAAAGAGGGTATCGAACACACCCTAACGTCAATTCGCCACCCGCAGGCAAACATGGTAGAACGCGTAAATAGGGAATTATCAAAGTTTTTCAGAATTCTTTTACGTGATAACACCCACTCTTCTTGGTTCGCTAAGTTACAAACCATAGAGGATATAATTAACGAGGTCCATCATGAAACAACGAGGATGACACCAACTGAAATCATGCTTAAGAGACCACCGACCCGCTTTTGGAAAAAGTGGATTAAGGGGGCAGTAAAAACAAGGGTTCCGTCTAGCGAGGAGAAACTCCTAATTGTTAAAAACTTAATTAGAGATAAGGGCAGTCGTAGGGCAAAAAAGTACAATGCAAATAAAAAGTTTTCTATGTACGAAATCGGAGAAAAGGTTTTGGTGAAGGCGTATAACCTTTCCGACAAATTTTTTAAGCGCACAGCGAAGTTCATGGCGATTTTTGATGGTCCGTACATCATAACTGAAAAAAGTAATGGCAGAACTTATAAGATTTCTGATCCTAATACTGGTGAGGAACGAGGAATGTTCCACACCAACGATCTCAGAAAATATTACCAGATACAAGATTAGCCAGCCGTACAGTTTCTTGTGTCGTCTGTCCATGTTTTAACCCCTTATCCCAATATTGAAGCACCACCCAGTATATTCCAGATCATGAATGCGACTACGCAAACTCACCGTTTGTTCGCCCCGGATCGTTTCGATGTTGTCCTTCAGGTCGGCTCTCCACGCCCTTGGGGATTGAGGATTATGTTGAAGGGACAGCGTATTTTAATCGGGAAACCTCGGGCCATCACCAACAAACGGAAATACCATGCTCCAAAGACAGGGATATGCAAGATGACCCAAACAGACGATATTAATTTGGGTCCCATGAAAGACCAGGCTACCAACTTCCCTGAGCCATCCTACTTTGACGATGAGGATGAGGGTTTTATCGACTGCGAGAGGCCATCTCTGGACCAACGGCTGTTGGAGCTTTTTGGCCCGGACTTCCACGAGAGGGAAGACGTCAGCGGCAATCCGCTCGCCAAACACCGCAAGATTGCGCCGTGAAGGGTTAGGTGTCTCTATAGCAGGATACAATCTCGACCATGAGATATCTAACCGCGCCAGGATTTGTTTCTAAAGATTCTTATTCCATTAGAATCTTTAGAAAAGGGGGCAATGTAACGATATGGGATACCGTTACGCCTACATAGAGGCTACCATCAAGACAGGCAAGACGCCTGAACATAGGCTATCCGTCTACAGCCTGTCGGCACGCTAGGAAGCGATCCGAATATCGATCGCTTATTGATTCGGTTGAACCGCGCTAGGTTCGCAGAAATCACTCTCCCAATAACAACATGACTTCTTGTGGAGTTAAAACACCGGGATTCGATCCCAGTCGTCACTCGTTCTCGAGTCAGTCAGCAGCATTAGCTGGACACCGTCCTAGCGCTTCTCGACCGACTGTGTATATTTTCTAATTTAATAGCTACATATATATTATTGTTATTATTATTTTCTTTTTTTGATTTTGAATTTTCTACCTTATTCATTCATACACGCATACTTTTTGGTTCATGTATACTCCTAAGTATTGAGACAATTATATTTGGATTTCTGATTATACATTCTATATGCATATTTCGTATGTTTATATATAAAAAAAAAATTTTATATTTCGGTTGTTTTTTTGCATATTTTTGGTCAATTGTGCCGATCTTTTGTTTATCTTGATTGAGTTCAATTATTTTCAATATGTAACAAAAGGTGACACCTTCCCCTTTTTTCTTTTGAGCACGACTTGTAGGATTTAATCGGGTTCAAAAGATCGCCACAAATTGTGATGTTAGTTATATCTTATCTTAATATCTTAGTTAATAGTATTACAATATTTTTGATATATCTTTTTGAAGAGAGAAAAAAAATTGTTTACACTCATTTTTCATGCGTTTTGAGAGAAAGAATTTTTTTTTATTGTTTTTTTTTTCTTGCTCCTTTTTCTTTTTCTTTTTCTTTTAATCGTTCTTATCTTCTATTTCTACTTCTAAACCTTGCAATACGTTTTCAGTAAAATTGAGGTATATTTCGATACATGTGGAGCACTGTGTTGCTTTTTTTTCTGGATAAATAATAGTTTTATTACAATAATGGCATTTGGTTTTAGCGGTTTTGATGTGACCTAATGAGTGCCAAGAATTTCGTAGTTTTAAGTTTATTTGTTCTTGTGGTGGCATTTTTTCATGACAATTTTTACACATACACGTATTTGTTTCTGTTTGTCGAAGTAAAAATGTGTAATATCTTGCCTGAGTTTAAAACAATACGCAGTGAAGATGTTTGAGTATGCTCTTGTGTGGTTGACTAGTAATGTGTTTTCAATATTATTTGGAAGTGGGGTTTCCGATATTATTTCGATTGGAACCATTCTCTAAAAATAAAAGAAAAGTCTTTTATAGTTGTTATTATTTTTTTCTTATTAGAATTTATTATACTCATGCATGAAAATGCTTATTGTTTTATAGCATTAGTTTATTATTTCACCTTATTTAATTTCTTTTGAGGAAAAAGGAAAAAGAAAATTTTTATTTAATAGAATGTCTGTGCATTATTAGGTACTGCATATGGTTATCGGTCTAGCATGTGGCGTAAGTCTATTTGTGGGTCTTAGGTGATCGGACTGGTTGCGTCCCATAAACTTGGTACTTTAATGGGCCATTCGTGTATTTGAAAATGTGTCTCCTATAACTGCTCCCTTTTTCCTTTGGTTAAGGGAGGGGGTTTCTTTTCCTTTAAGACAATGATTTTTCGGGACTTTAGTTTATTTAGATTTGCTGATTAGGATAGATCTCCTTTACTGTTTACCATGAGTGAGTTTCCGGATTGGTCGTTCTTGAATGACGCCATGGACCTCGATTGTACGGGATTGGGTCCCATTGATTTAAATCTCCTTAATAATTATGAGGAGTTAAACAATGTTACGGAAAGTGAAATTAATTACCAATAAACAATTTTGAAGGTCGCGAGTTTCAGATAGATACGGGCGTTCCTTTGATTTCGGAAAGTGGATCATGTAGTTTTAATTTGTTTTCGGGGCAGAATTTTTGCAACGGTGTTGCGAGTGTGCCTACTTATATGGATTTTGCTACTAATGACAGTTATCTTAGTGATTATACTACAAATGTGACTTCTACCTCAGGGAATGAATCTTTCAGTGTAAATCTTCCTTCTACCTCTAGTGGTGGTCGATATTTCGACAATAGTATTGAAAGTGTCGAAAGAGTTCCGTATGAACTAAATATTCAGGATATTGAAAAAGAAATGGTTTTTTCATCTTTAAGTGCCAGGCAACATTTCATTGCATCGCGATATGCTGTTGCCTACCCACTAGGGAAACCGGTGCGAATTATTGAGCCTGAAATTGAGAATGTCGAACAGTAATTTGTTGCTTCTGTATTTTGACAGTATGTCATTAATTGTCCATATTTCTGAAGAACGTAGTACCCGAGGTAGAGAGTGTCTTTCATGTCTGCGAATGTTATGATATTCCATTCTCTAAGGGATAAGTTAATATTTTCTATTTTCTTAAAATGAAAACTAATATCTTTGGAAGAAGTATCGATATTAGACAACTGAGTGATGGATACTAATTGGGTGATAAAAATAAGGTGTTTTAGAAGTTTTAAGTTTTTCATGCTGCTTCTCGGTGAGTGACCTGGAAAATAAAATTTATATTAATATAGATTTGCACAAATATAAAATAATTATTCATGCTTAGGATTATATTGATTACATGCAATATATATATATTTAATTTAAAGTTTGTGGTATGGGTTTTGTGCTCTGAATCCGCATTTGATGCATTTTTTGAAAGATTTAAAGGTTTTGTTTAATTTTGATGATTGAGGGGTGTTTGAATTTTCTTTTGTTTTTTGTGTTTTGGTGTTTAAATTTTCATTTTCCGATTTTGTTGGATTTATGACCTTTGGCGTTGTGTTAAATGTAACAGACTTCTTTTTCTTAGGAGTTGGTGGTTTTTTATCTGAAATATTTATTTTATTGAAGGTTTCTTCGATGTTTTCGTTAACGATTGGCCCTTTTGTACGTTGGATTGAGTGATAAACCTTAATGGCTGCTCTGGCACGAGCTAAATCTGCTGGTTCTCCTAAAGCAGTGCCTTTGATATTTCCTACGTTGCAATAAGCTAAATAGGTCAATGGATCGTCCATGTTTCTTAACCAATTTGGAATATTGCAATCGTCTGTATTGTATATTTTGTGTATAAATAGATATGGTCACAGGGCGTGTATGTCGACATAGTGTACAAAATGATTTATTGTTTCATCAATTCTTCGGCGGTGTCCATAGTCCATTTTTGTGATCTGTAAGTAGATTTTCGCTTAGTTTTGAGTACTGTTTGTTTTCGGGATTTTTGATAATTTTAGTCTGTTAATGTGTACTACTTTTGGTTTATTTTTTATTAGTATTTTAACATTTCCTTTCCCTAGAATTTCTAAGACTTCAGGCGGTCCTGTATATTGATTAGATAGTTTATGAATTTTTCCTCCTTCTAGTAAAAATACTCCATCTCCTACTTTAAAGTCTTGGGGGTTGGATTTTTTGTCATAATAAAATTTGGATTTTTCTTTAGCTGAAATTAAATTCTCCCTTGCTATACCTCGTATTTCACGCAGTTTAGTTATAAGTCCTGTCATATAATCGTCGTATGTTTCTAGCATTTCATGAGGTAGGGGTGCTTCACTGGACGGTTCTCGAGCTAACTTCCCAAATACTAGTTCATAAGGGGTACATCTAGTTCCTTCATGGACATTTGTGTTGTAAGAGAATGTGACTAATTCAAGCCAATCATTCCATTCCGAATTTTTATTTACGAATTGTTTTAGATATTCACCTAATACGTGATGAGATCTTTCTAGAGATCCATTCGATTGAGAGTGAAAAGTAGTAGTCTTGAATTGCCTAATCCGGAATCGTTTAGCTAATCTTTTAATAAGGTTACTCAAAAAATTTGTACCTTGGTCTGTTAGTACGCCTTTAGGGGATCCAAAAATACATATGAATCGTTTGACGAACGCATCCGCAATGGTGCTTGCTAGTTGGTTTGGTAGAGGTATCGCTAAAGCAAATTTGGTAAAGTTGTCTTGGATTGTTAAGATATATAGGTTCCCCATTTTGGTTTCTGGTAAGGGTCCAACTATATCCATGGAGATTTTTTCGAAAGCTACACCGGGAGTATCTGTAATTACCATGGGATTTTTCGTTTTTACCCTGACTAACTTCTTTAGTTGATATCGCAAACACATTTGAATATATTTTTGTATATCTAACTTCATATTTTCCCAAAAATATCTCTGTCGAATGCGATTATAAGTTTTGGTCACTCCCTTATGTCCGCCAATTGCCGATGAATGTGCTTCTTCAATTCAGACAGCTTTCTGTTCCTTAGTGGGATATTGAACAATTCCTTTACAGATAATTACCTTGGTTGGTGAGTCTGCGAAGGTGATACTTATTTCGGCTAAGATTTCATCCCAACTAATGTAATTAATGTTTGAAGTTTTTTGTAAACTAATTGATCGTAAACCGAGTTTATTTGTTACTTCGCATAATGATTTAATTGACGTTTTAATGTTATTAATGGTTGTTAAAAGATTATCTTTTGTTTCCGATTCAATGGGGAGTGCGATGTGATAATATTGACTTCTTTTAAATTCCTTAGCTTCTCCTACTTTAAGTTTAGAATATTTTAGTAATTATCCTCGTCTTGCTAATAATTTGGATCCATTATCTCGGGGACTACCATCAGTTGCTAGAAAGTATAACATAATTATCCTTTCTCATAGATATTTGATCTCTACATTCTATAACATTTTTACTCAGAGGGTTTTTAATTTTACTGGGAGGTGTAGGTAAAATTAATTGGTTTTCTTGAATGTCTTTATTTTGTTCACTTGTTGGCACCGCTTCTTCCTCTTCCACGTTTTCGTTTCCGATTTCTTCATTATGATCTACTGAATTTCGTTCTTCTTGATCACTAGAAGAGTGTAAAATAATTTTCGCGAGTTTTATCTTGGCCGAATTCAGGGTCTGAATTTATTTCTTCATCCGAGTTTTCTTCGTGGTTTCCTTTTTTACCTGTTTTCCTTTTTCTTACATGTTTTGGGTTGTGGGTTTCTTCTTTTCGTGGACGTCCCTTTTTCCTTTTAACAGTAGGAACTTCCACTTGTTTTTTCTTGGGCCTACCTCGTTTCCTTTTCTCAGGGATTTCCTTTTCCTTTTCTTCTTCTGATTCGGATTCCTTATATTTGGGATCCTTATGATTTATTAATTTCTCATTGGTTTGTTCTCTTAATTTTCTTCTCATCATAACTGCATTAAATTTGCTCTCTCACATAGTATCTAATACTTCCACAAGTTTATTTTTAAAACTTTGGATTTCTATAACTTCATCTTCGAAATTGCGAGCTTCTGTGGCTCCGCATCCGAATTTTCGAGTTTCTGAAGGCCCCTTTCCTAAATTTTGGATTTCAGAAGATTTATGTAATTTTCCTAATTTTCGAGTCTCTGCGAATTCGCATTTATTTAATAATCTTTCTAATTAGTTTCTTAAATATCGAGTGTCCATCGATTCGTACTCGATTTCTGAGGATTTCCTATCCTGTAGTCCTTCAATTATGTCATAGTTTATTTTTTCGGTACATAATAAATCATCTTGTGTTAATTCCTGTTGAGTTGAGTCACTCAAGGGTTCTATTTCTGGGTTTAAATTACTTGGGGCATATTTTGGGATTACTTGATTTACCTTGGTAGTTTCTAAAATGTCTGGTTCATTTTCGACAGGATTCCTTGATAACGCGTCTGCGTTAACATTAGTCTTACCTGCTTTATATTTTACTTCGAAATCATATTCAGCTAATTTCAGTCTCCATCTTGTAACTCGGGAGCAAGGATCCTTAGAGTTTTGGAACCAAATAAGGGGTTTGTGGTCTGTTACGAGGGTAAATTTCCTTCCGTACAGATAAGGACGAAATTGACTAACACAATAAATTATGGCTAGTGCTTCCTTATTATAAGT
>UCOH01001307.1:0-23385 GCA_900474275.1 Synergus japonicus
ATCAAGATCTGCTTTTCGTTTCACTGCAGCACTTCTAACATTGTCCAATTTTGATTGCACTGGCATTTGTATATCACTAACTGCTTCTTTAAACATTTTTCTTTGCTGCTCTAAAATTCCAGGGTCTAATACTGCACAGTATTCAAATTTAGTTTTCTTTGGCTTTATTTTCTGAAAATTGACCGGAAATATTGTCGGATTTGCGTATGGAGACAATATCGGTCTTGTTCTGGGCTCTTTACGCACCTTTCCATTATGAACAATATTAAATTCTCTCTCGATGACATCTTCTCCAAAATGCAGTATGCAAATGCGACTCTTTTTTTCAAACTTTTGTAAGCCACATTTTTCTCGTAATATTTTCGACCAATCTTCCACACGTTTATCCTATAAATGAATAATAGAGAATAATATTACAGAGAGATCACATATGTATTGTGAGTATCAGAATAAATTTATTATTATAATATTGAGCATTTATATTTCTTACAAAACATACTTAAATATAAATTTATTCTGACACCGGCTGAAAGACTCTTACCGAATCGGGCGTAAACAGTGTAAGGCCTTTGGAATTTTTGTTCTTATAGGATGTATTGCAGTTGGGAACACAGCACGTCATCGTTATGAAGCTTCTATTTATTTATTCACTAGTCGACAACAACATATTTTTTATTGCACTCGCGAACTTTTTGACTTGACATATACATATAACCTTACTTTTAAAAGCAACACGCAGAGTTCGAAGAGCTCGGACCACTCACTCGCACAAATTCACGAGAGAAAAGAAGACGGGTAGATTTGTACCGCGCATGTGCGAACAATCTGCTTCCGTGCCTTACAAAAGAAGGCTGGTACTTAAAGTGCAGTTTCTATTGACATTTCTGAATAGCGAGTTCGATCTCCTTACTATTCCTCCGTGGTCCGCCCTCCATGGACAACGGGCTGGATTCCCCACCCTGTTGCCCCGTTGGTCGGGAGCCTTTTCACCTTTGTTCCAGATGACGCAAAGAAAGGAGGACTTACGATAATTACGAAACTTACCTGATCATGGCCGATGTGCAAAGCTTTTTAAAAGCTTTGCACTAGTCAACGAAGAATAAAGAAGAAGACGAATGTATTATATCAAGGGTTCGGAAGTGACGCGTCACTCGAAGTTTTTTACGTATTATACATGGATTTTTACTTATGTAAATTACGTATTTAACGTAGAAAACCCCTCACTCCATAAGGGTGCCGTCCTATGATAGCAGAAAACGCAAAGCAGAAAGCAGACACCGTTAAAAGCGCCGAGGGTGGCGCTGATTGTTCAGTGGGCTGATAAATCAAAAAATGCATGGCAAAAGACGTAAAAATTCAATTTTCTCATAATAAAAACTATTTTATCATATTTTATTTTACCAGAAATTAATCATTAATCACTGTTAAATAAAAATATTACGGTAATATTGTAATATTATTATTAATTATTATTAATTAAATGCGTTCATCTTTGGGAAGTTCATTATTGGTAGAGTCGAGTGTAAAACGTAGAGAGACTACATACATATATTTTTGCTTTCATCGTCCAGATAATTATATCAGGAATGGGCCTCCCCTCTATGCATAAATTCGAACGGTTCTCTCTTTCTACTATATGAGTTCCTTAAATTTCACTTGATTCACTACGCATGAGTTGCGCTCGGCATCTGTTTGGTTGCTATTCGCGCGCAATTTAAAATGCTAAAAAATATTATTTTATGTGTAATACGCATGCGCAATTGATGTGACATTTGAGAGAAGTAATTGTGTTACAATTGCGGGTGCCTCTGATCTGAATTTCGTTGATATTGGGGAAGTCGAGTGTATAATACGTAAAGAAAACTTCGAATGACGCGACAATGCACAACCCTGCTACGCGCGCATTGTTTTGGCTTACCGATGGAGAAATTCTCCCATTGGTCAACATTTTACGTGCGCAATTCAAAATCAAATTAGTTTAATTTGATTTTGAATCGCGCACCAGATTACAGCCAATTACAGAATTTCTCCAGCAGGAAGACAATAATTCGTGCTGCGTGCGCAGGCTGCCCTGTTTGAGGAGAGTTCTCAACTTCTCACAGTTCTCAATTCTCAGCTCAGTTCAGTAAGTTCAGTTCAGACTTCAGTAGTCAGTTCAGTGTTAGAGTGAGTTTCATCGTTGGTTTCGTTTCGATCGTGTCAACATCAGCTGTTGTGTTTCGCTCGCGCGTGAATCTAGTGAAATGACAGCAGCAAAAATGTGCGCGTCTTACGAATCGTCTGCAACGTGAGTGAAAATGCGAGACCTTGACAAGGTTGATGAGTTTGACGAGTTACAATACACGACCTTTTTCTGAGTGAAAAGAGTGAAAGCAACGGTGAAAAGTTAAAAATGAACGGGAGTCTGGCAATATTGCGTGGCCCTGAGCAACATCCAGCCAGGTTCGCGGATTACTTTGTCATCTGTGGACTCGACAAGGACTCGGGTCTCGAGCCTGACAAATATTTCGGTGAGTCCAAGTTTATGGACGTTAGGATTTCTCAAATTTACGATTTTTTTTTTATATTCTTTTGTCCTTTTACATTAATCGATAATCATGACAAACACACGTGATTTTTTATAAGAGCATAAGAGTCTAAACACTTCTTGTTTTTTTGTTATTTCCCTTTTTCTAATTTTCCATCTCTCTTTCGCTTACAAAAACAATTCACTATCTTTCGTGAACTGATTTAGTTCCATTTAGTTCCATAATGCATTTCGTTCCAGCAACTTCTGAGAACAGACAACACGAAATAATATCTGTGCAATTCGAATACAGTTTTATTGATCATGTTGGTTTTTTTCAGAAATAAAGTATAATCAAGTGAAATCAAGTTGGAGTTTTAAAAAACATAAAGGATAATAAAAAAATAAAAACCGAATAGGCAAATTAAGGAAAAAATTTCCGGAGATACAAATTCCCTAGCGAAAGCTGCAGATTAAAATTGATTGCGAATCAACATCGAAATTATTCGGATTGAACGGATTCATTTAGATTAGGTCGGATTACATTATTATTATTAGATTATTCAGATTAGTTAAAAATGAAACTGTTTGGTTTGGATACAAATTTCGAAATGATTTAGAGAATTTTGGATTGATTCGGAATGAATTTCAATTCGAAGCTTTCGCTAGGAAATTGACGAGTTGCAACATTTCTGATAAAAAAATGTAGACCTTCAGGTAAAATAATTTTTTTAATTAAGATATTGGTGGTAAATCCATACGAGTTTATTTTCATTTCATAAAGACTAATTTTGGACTTTGAGAAAGTGTTTACTAAGTTGAAATTATTTAAACTTTGCCTTTAAAATTGATCTTCTGCAATTTTCGTTTTTTCTCATTGGCAATTTTTGTGTACACTTTTTTTTACGATTTTGAACAAACTCTCGTATGGATTTACCGATATCTTGAATACTTGAAGAAATAAATATTTTAAATAGCTCAAAAATGTTTCTATATACTTTTTTAATACCTTGCGTCATTCTACGTCGAAATTAATGTTATAAAAAAAATCTTCACCTTTCAGCCATTTAAATTTAAACGGGTTAAAATTAAATTAACTTGAATTTTTGATTTATGTATTGGATATATTTTTGTTAATAAAACCTTTAAATAGTTTCACAAATATTTGTATGTAAAAGTAGATATGAATTTTGAACATATTACATCATAATAACATAATTTCTTTTAAATTGCAGCTCTGCGATAAAATTCGTTATACAGGGTGTCCCATTTTTATCTATGGTTCGAGTTATCTCTTGAATAGCTCCATCTACAAAAAAAAATTGTTCAGGTAAAAATTCTATAGAAAATAGGAGTCATTTAGTGGTACTGTTGATTTTGATTTTAAGGTCAATTTTCAAGGTCATTTGAAGGTTAAGACGATTTTTTAAATGACAATCCCTATTTTTGACTACGGATTTAAAAAGAACAGAAAATTTCACGTCAAAAGTATTCAATGAGAAATTTTCTTTTGTGAATACTTTGGAATTATTGTGATTTTCTGAGAATAGCAAACGTTCAAGTTGCTTTTAACATGATAAAATGTAAAAGTGTGAACTATTTTAACCATCTTGACCTTAAGAAAAATTTAAATAAAAATACAATAAAAGAAAATAAAATAAATAATCTTTTAAAATATTCTCATATAATCCTCATGTATAATTTTTGTCTGAACAATTTTGTTTGTAGATAGATTATTTCAAAAGATATTTCGATCCATAGATAAAAATGGGACACCCTGAGTATTTTTGTAACGATAAGCCTGTCAAACATGAATTTACATATAATCAGTATTTTACGCATGAATAATGTTTGAAAATATAAATACATAATTTCATAATAAATTTTTTTTTAATTTACATATAAGTAGTAGAAAATTTTAGAAATTTTTAAAAAATTGGAATTAAAAAAAATCACAAAGATATTACAAATTTTCAATGCATTAAATAAATATAAAATAAAATTTTCATAAAACTAAATAATAATATAAATTTTATTCTAGTATCAATTATTAGTAATGATTAAAATTTAATTTTACTGAACGGCACATATACTTACATAAATAATTTGTTTTTCTTATCAAATTTCATTAAAATTTCGTTTTTTAATTTTAAGGAGTTGAATTGAATGTTTCCACCATTTACAAGAGCAAAAATATTTTTCATAAGAACTTGAACTTGTATGACTGAATTGTTCTGAACGTTCAAATGAATGATGGAAAATATGTTATTTATCTGTTTTTCCGATGGAAATAGTTTGCGGTGACCAAAAAATACAATATATGCACAAAAATTCCGAACTTTTTAATTACAAGGGTGAAAAACAACCCGTACTGTTAAACGACTTTTCGTACATCACAAAATCGATTTGAAAACCAAAAAGGAGGCGTATTAACCTCAATTTTGAAACGCGAAAATTTATCGCTACTGATATGCTTCTTTATAGTGGGGGTGAAAACTCTTGGGGTCATCCCCAAAAACCACCCATATGAACAACATCAAAAAGGAGGTAACTTTTAAGGGATTTTTAAACGTAGACTTGTGAGTTCAAACAAGTCTGGTAAAAGTTTTTCAAGGCCCTTAAACTTTTTTTTTATTATTCAATACGCGAAGAGGGTTCATTGACAGCTGTGAATGATCGAAATTGGGGACTTGCAAATTCATTGACCCTGTTTTTTTGTTATAAATACATATAAGTTCTGCAGTCATGAATTTACCAATCCAAAGAGACTTGGCATAGATTGAAGTAGAGTGCATGGTAGAATAGAATGGGAGAATACGAAACTTGGAGATTGCGCAAGTTAGTCTTGGATCTCGAGAGAGGGAAGAAAATCGGAAGTAGTTGAAACCATTGAATTATCGAAACCTCGGCTGAACGCTCTCTGTCATCTCGAATGAACTCATCTCGATGAGTTTTCTTTCTTTTCCGTGGTAGGAGTTGCAATTTTTAAAAATTGGAATAAGAAAAAAAAAATTTAAGGGATTTTGTGATATTGTTCTAATTATTAAAAGGTTTTGTAGAATTTTTGAGGATTTAATAGAATTTGATAAGATTTCTAAGGAGGGTTCCGTTTACCAAGTTCTTTGTAAACAGAACCAGAACCTCTGTTGTTGGCCAAATCCGAACTTCAGGCGTAAATAATACTCTCAGGAAGCGGCAAAGATCTTCCTGAGAAAAACTGTATAGCATGGCCTTTTCAGTTTTTACAAGGGGGTCACCTAGCTAGTTTTTCTGAGAATCTATGGTGGAATCATTTTACATAGGGGCTTTTTAGAAATTGAGATCAGTGGTACTAATCGATAGTCGAAGAGGGAGACATCAACCCCATATGTATATGAATTCCACTGAGAATATCTTTTATCCTCCTAATCGTATAAATATATACATATTTTGAAACTCGAGTTTTTTTTATGGGATCGAATATCTAATCATTAATCTAATTGAATTTCTAATCAAAAATGACCCAAATTTTAAACTTAAAATTCCATTCTCCATTTTACTCAACGAAAATTATAGATAAATAATTTTTCACTCTGTAGCGCTAATCATTTTTCAAATATAAGACTGAATACACAGCGAAAAAATATTTAATTTCGATACATTTTGCATAAAACGAAGAATTAAAAGTCTAACTTCACAATTGAATATTTTCATTTTACTTAAAAAATATTTGAATTAGATATTTTCTCGCTCTGTATGCATAATTCTAGTTAAGAGTTAATTAATTCTACAGAGGGAGAAACATCAAAATTTTATTATTTGTTGAGTAAAATGAAGAAATTGAATTTTTAGATTAGAACTTGGCCCCAACACCCTTAAGAAAAAAAACCCCTGATCAACTTTCTGGAATCTATTTAAAATTTCAAGATCTTTGAAAAGATTTCTAAGATTCTTTGAAAATTCTTAAAAACTTCTTAAAATGAAGGGAGATTTTAGATTCCCAGAATATTCTATAAAATTCAAATTAAAAATGTATCCAAGCTTTTAAACTCGTCGAATCCAGATAAACTTCTCTGTCTTTTTCTTTTCGCTGAAAGTGCTTGAATAGAGTAGACAAAATACCTTTCTGGATAGATTTTCTTATTTAGGCTCTAGAGATTATTTATAACTCTTGCGAACAGTGACCTCGGTCTGAAATATATGTTCTACGTTGCAATATTCCACAGGACAATTTTAACGTTATATGGTTGAAGATGACACGCTGTGAAGCCGACACAGAAGGGTAGCAGCTGCAAATCCGACGTCTTTAGAAAAACTCCCTTTTCAAGTTTTCATACCTAGAAATTCAGCCTCAGTGGCTGGAAGGTGACTCGGAGGCTCATGGGATATTTTTTTTTACAAATTAAGGGCGTTTGACCCAAGCGTTAAGCTCAAAATTCCATTCTCCATTTTACTCAACGAAAAATGTAGATAAATATTTTTTGCATGAAATGAAGAATTCAAAATGTATCTTCAAAATTTAATATTTCAATTTTTCTTTAAAAACATTTGAATTAGATATTTTCTCGCTTTGTACGCATAATGCCAGTTAAAAATTGATTAATTTTACTGAGGGAAAACATTCCAAATTTAATATTTATTAAGTAAAATGAAGAAATCAAAATTTTATATTAGAGAACTTGGCGTCAATACCCTTAAACGAAAAATTGAAAGTAGTTCTCTTGTCTTGTCTTGTCTTGCATGACATTGTGATAATAAATTGATCATTTTGCCAATATACTTCTAAGACGTAATAGCTCGTTTAATTATATGTCGTATATCACTTTAAGTGCTTCTTCGAAAGGAAAGAAAGACCAACCCATCCTGTCAACGCCCTTAATCGTATCAAATTGTTCCTGATTACTCAATACATAATACATATCTCTATAGCTTATTAGCAGTCTTTATTAGTTGCTTTTCATTTTTAATTAATTTTTACAGACGCTCGTTTATATTTACAAAAATAAACGGAGAAGTTTTTACATTCTCATCAGAGAAAATGTATTAGATATGTGTAAAATTTGACCCCCCCCAGTTTTCATCAAATGTCCACGTTTTGGGAACCCCTGAACCCGAAAAACATGTTTTTACGAATGTGTCTGTCTGTCTGTAGATTTTAATTTGTTAGCACGATAACTTTCAAAAGAATTCACCGATTGGATTGCCCTTTGGTATACTTTTTTAGTGTCCTAAAATGAAGGTCAAGTTCGTTGGCCGGCCATTTTGGATAAAAATTTAAAAACACAATTTTTCTTAATGACTTTTTTAGATAAAAAAAAATTGAAAGCCTTATAACATTTTGAAAATGCAAAAAAATTAAAGAAAACTTAAATTAGAAGTCAAACAACGCACGATATGAAAAAAAGTTTAAAGATGAAACATGTTCCTTTTTGAATACTCTATAGGATAGGCATAATAAATTTTTGAATTTCCTTAAAAAATCTAAAATTCAAATTTTGAGCCAAATAACGCGAGATACAGAGAAAATGATAAGAAACATAATTATTGGCCTTCAAAAGATCTACAAGTTTATTAACCATTTTTCAACAGGATGAGTAGTTTTCGTTTTAATCATGAAAAATATTGTTAAACAAAGTCGAGCGCGAAGCGCGAGTGCCCTGATGAGAATGTGCTTCTTAAGGTCGATAGAACCTTAAGTAAATTAGTTTTCGTTCGCATTCCATTTCATTTGTTTTCATCAAATGTCCACGTTTTGGGACCCCCTGAATCCGAAAAACATGTTTTTACGAATGTGTCTGTCTGTCTGTGTGTCTGTAGATTTTTAGTTTTGAGCGCGATGACTTTTGAAAGAATTGACCAATTGGATTGTCCTTTGGTATACTCTTTTAGTGTCCTAAAATGAAGGTCACGTTCGTTAGCCAGCCATTTTGGATAAAAATTCAAAAAGTTGGAGCATTTTGAAAAATTTTGAAACCACTTTTTTTTTTTAATTTGAAAATTCTAATTACGGATGTTCGTATTACTCAAAAAGTCGAACAATTTTTCTTAATGACTTTTTTGGATAAAAAAAAAATTGAAAGACATAACATTTTGAAAATGAAAAAAAAAAATAAAATTTAAATTAAAAGCCAAGTAACGCACGATATGAAAAGAAGTCTAAAGATGAAAAATGTTTCTTTTTGAACACTCTATGGGACTGACATTAATAATCTAAATACATATATACATAATAAAAAAAGAATTTTTCACAAACTTCTCTGAAATGATTTTCAATCATTTATTAAGATTTCAAGCGATTTCAGGACAATTATATTGATTTTCAAGAAATTCAAACGAATTCAATACATTTTTATTGATTTCAAAAAACTTAAAAAAAGAACATCTAATACACTTTAAAAATTATCAATTATAAAAAGTTGTTTGCAGAAATAAACAAGTTCTCATTTGGCCATTTTTCAATAGGATAAGTAGTTTTTCTTTTAATCATGAAAAATATTGGTAAACAGAGCCGAGCGCGAAGTGCGAGGTTTAAACAAAATATCAAGCGCGAAGCGTGAGTACACTGATGAAAATGTGCTCCTTAAGGTCGATAGAACCTTAAGTAAATTAGTTTTCGTTTGCATTTCTTGCTGTAGTAATTTAAATAAAAATATGTAAGCGTAAGCGTCCCGAAGGGCGCAAGCGGTTTCTCCAGATTGTGGGATTTTCCGGCCCCTACCATACGACGCACGAGCTCATGTGGTAGGGGCCGAAAAATCCCGCGATCTGGAGGCACTGTCCGTAGGTTTTTTCGCGGAAAAAGTAATTGACTATATTCTCTGTAAGCTTTTTCTTTGCATTAGAATCATGTTCTATTATTTTTTTATTTATGGAAATATAAATTATTATTTAAAGAGTATCGAAACGGAATTTATGAAAAAAGGAAAATTGTTTAACGCAGTAGTGTGCAACAATACTTCCCCTTGAAATATTTAGAAAAAAAAACCGTTTTTTTGAAACTAGATTTTCTAACCATTACAAATTTTCCTCTATGAATCACGCGTACAGAGAACAATTTATTTTATTAGCTCTAAAAAATCAATTATTTAAACTTATTTAAACGAAGTGACTCATCTTCCCGAATTTCAATTCTCTATATCTGAATTAGTAAAAAGTTACTAATGAAATAATGCCGATTCGTTTACTAATACACTTTAGTAAGCATTTTTACTATCAATTAGTTAAAAACTACTAATTCACAGTAAAATAGTACTAATTCATTTAGTAAGGCTCACTAATTGAGTTAGTTAACGTTACTAAATGAATTAGTACTTTTTTACTATGAATTAGTAGTTTTTAAGAGTTGATAGTAAAAATGCTTACTAAAGTGTATTAGTAAACGAATCGGCACTATTTCATTAGTAACTTCTTACTAATTCAGATTTAGAGAGAAGACAATTAGCCTATCCTCTTTTCCAGCCCTGCCAATTTTTCGGTATCTTTAATTTATAGGCTAATTTTTAATTAACACTGTTTTGCAAAAAATTTGCTTAGCTCTAAACTTGGGCGCTGCGGCCTATAATAGCGCTCAGTGAGCCTAAAATTATGTGCTATTATTATTACTATTACTTATTTGAAATTATAAATTTTAATGCACATAACATTGAGACAGGCAAAATAATACTATTATTCTATTTACTATTCATAATAGTATTTTACGTAGACTTTTTAGACATAATTGTCTATATTCTTTTTTCATCGAAAAAGCCGTTGATATTATTTTGCCCGTTCTAATGCACAACACGTTGAGACGGATAAAATAATATCAACGGATTTTTCAAAGAATATAGCCAATTACTTTTTCCGTGAAAAAGCCTTCTAAGAATATTACGACTCCTTACTTACAATCCATCTTCCCAAATTTCAAGACATTTAGCCTATCGTCTTTTCAGCCCCGCCAATTTTTCAGGATCATTAATTATAGGCTAATGTATAATTTAAAACTGTTTTGCAAAAAGGTTTCGTAGCCCAAAATTTGGGCCTTAAATGAGCCCTTAATTTTAATATGAAACCGCGATTAATAGCATTACTGGTTTCTAAGTTACGAGTATGGCGGTGCCAGCTTCACATGTGAAGTCAGACTGCGTATAATTATTTTTAAAAAAAGGTCTACGAAATAGGGTTTAGGATAATTCGAGAGCCCTAAATGAGTCCTTAATTTTCATATAAAACCGGGATTAATAGCACTACTGGTTCCAAAGACACAAGTATGGCGATGCTCACTTCGCGTATGAAGTCAGAGTGCACCTAATTATTTAAAAAAATAAAAAGCCTACGAGATAGGGCCTAGATTCGCTCTAGAGCTCTAAATGAGCCTTAAATTTATGTGAAAAACCGGACTCAATTAATGCAACCATTTTTGAGTTACAGGTGTGGCGGTGCTAGCTTCATTTGAAGCCTGCGTGCTTCTTATTAAATAAAAAAAAAGGGGAAAATCCAAAATTTAGGACTTATGGTTTCTTCTAGCCCTAAATGAGTCCTTAATTTTGAGCATAAAACCGGAATTGATTGCATCACTGGTTTCGAGGATGCAAGTATGGCGATGCTGACTTCGAGTATGAAGTCAGAGTGCGCAAGATTATTTTTAAAAATAAAAGCCCTATAGGATACGGCCTAGGATAATTCCAGAGTCCTAAATAAGCCCTTAATTTTTATGGAAAGCCGGACTCCATTGATATAATAATTTTTGAGGAACAGGTATGGCGGTGCTAGCTTCATCTGAAGCCAGTCCGCTTTTTATTTTAAAAAAATTGCAGAGCCCAAAATTTGGGCCTTGCGGCCTTTAATAGTCCTAAATGAGTCCTTAATTATGGCATAGATCCCACTTCAATTTTATGAAATGACGGTGCTAACTTCAGAGACGTTTAATTTTCTATTTTTCCGATGCGCCATATTGGATCCGTCATTTTTTAAATGAAATTGGTGACACTGGATTCGTAATTAGAGACCTCAAAAACCCATGAGTAACACAATTTGGCCCATTTTATGAACATTTTATTGGGGATTTGGTACCACTTTGCATCTCTCCTCTATGTGCTTGTAAATCTTTAAACGCGTGTTTCTCGAAACGGTTTTTTTCAAACTCGGGGACCGATTACTTTAACACCAATGCACGAATCGGCTTTTAATTTTTACAGTAGCTTCACAAGTAGATTCTCTAAAGTAAAATGATAAGAGGATACAAAACGAAAACTTTTTGCAAAACAGTTTTAAATTATAAATTAGCCTATAATTAATGATCCTGATAGGCTAAATGTCTTGAAATTTGGGACGACGGAAGGGACGTACAGCGTGATTGATATTTTCAATTTTTTGATTTGATGTTAATTGTATTTTTTATAAACAATTTACTGCTATTTTTGTGGCAAAAAATGCATTTTTTTAAAGTGCACCATTTCTACAAAAATTCATATAAAAAAAATCCTACGTACTTCTGTAGTTAATAATATATAGTTTAAGAAAAACTTTGGGTTTTTGTTCCGGAGATTACCTGTATCATAATGAGAGAGACAAAGATAGAAATATACTTTTTTCTCTTTTACTCTCATTATGACGCAACGCAAAACGCATTCATGGGACGTCAGCCTTACTTAAAATACTTATGACTTCTATTCTTTCTGTAGAATGTATTAATTTCTCTAATAATTTTTCCTAAATCGGATTTTACTACTGAATATAGTAAACTTTGTTATAACGAAATAGGAAACCTTCTTATAAAAATAGGGTAATTTATTATTTTTGTATTAAAATGTCGAAATTTAAAGATTTTGTCCCTACTTGCTATCTATATTAGTAATTTTTCTAACATAGAGATTGTCAGTTTAGAGTGGTGTTACTCCTTAACTTAAGGGTTATAACGATAGTTTGTGGAATTTGATGGAAGTTTATGGAACATCAAGGAATATTGAGGAGTAATAAATGATTTTACGAAGTTTACAAGAATTTCACCAGATTTTAAATGGAGTATTAACTAAGTTTGAAGACTTAAGGCCTTGTAAGACTTACCCGATCTCTACCTTACCGACATTTTTTTGTCTGCAACGCTACGTCTACATTTATTAAGAAATCAAATTGAAAATTTCTAAAATTAAAGAAAATACGTTAAGGTATGTTTATCTGGTCTTAAATTTTTGTAAAAATAAAAAATAATTTTTCAAAATTTTTTTTTAAGACCAGATATATGATATATAATATTTAAGACCAGATAAATGCATCTTAGTGCTTTAGCTTCAATTTCAGAAATTTTCAATTAGATATCTCAATAAATGTAGACATAGTGTTGCAGACAAAAAAATGTCGGTAAGGTAGAAATCGGGTAAGTCTTACATGGCCTTAAGGAATTCAAGAGATTTCGTGACATTTCATGGGATTTTACGATATTTTTGAGGATATTTAGTAATTTTAAAGACTTTTAAGGAATTTAAGGGATTTTACAAAATATCAGTGGATTTTCAAAAATTTTAAGAGATTTAATCAGATTTCATGGGACTTTGAATATAATTTTAAGGAATATCAAGTGAATTTTGAAGGGTAATAAAGGCATTTTATAAGGAATTTTATGAGACTTATGGAGATTACCAGCAAAAGGTGAGCAAAAACGTGAAATTAATTAATTCATATTAAATAATTGCTAGTTAACTCATATAATAGATTTTACTATACTTCGTTAAACAATTAAAAGCACAAGTGGAGGGAAATTAGCGCTGACGATTGGTTCCGAAGCGTAACCAGGGTGTCTACCCACCCTGGAAAATCTGGAAAACCTGGAATTGTCAGGGAATTTGGTTATACCTGGAAAAATCTGGAAATGTCAGGGAATTTTTTCGAGTGTAGTTATTTTTTCTTTCTTTTTTTTTGTAACAAAATAATATTTACAAGTACTGGAAAACATATTACTCTGAATAAAACCTTAGCATTATATTATATTATAAACTGATAATATAATATAATTTATATAATTATAATATAATTTAATTACAAATGGTAAAAATTGGAGTCCTCTGTCACTCTAAGCTGAAAATGAAATAAATGTATGGGAAGAAACGTGAAAATCCAACTTTCTTTTAATAACAACTATTTTATCGTATTTTCTTTTACAAAATCTTAATCAAGAAAGTTTTATCTATTTCTTTAACCAATGCATACCCTTGAAAAAAATTAAATGCTCCAGTTTTTGACAAAAATATTACGCAATATTTAATATTTACAATATTATAATATTGTAATATTTTTATTAATTATTCGTACATTAAAATTTTCAAGAATTAAGAAAACTATTTTCTTGAATTAAAGATAAATAATACGATAAGGACATATAAAATGAAAAGTCGGTTAAAAAGAAATATTAAAATTATATCATTCTGTGGAAAATATTTTATTTTATAATCAATTTTTTAATTATTATGTATCTACGTCAAAGACAATTTTTTTTTATTTTGAAAAGTTTAAATTTATTATTAATATAATTTATATTTATAATTACAAATTTTTGTTAGTGTGTCTATAAAAAATAGCAATTGTATAAAAAATTTATGATTTTACTAATAACAGCTACACCTTTAATTAGTACAAATCATAAATTAGGTATCTATTATTTATCAAATAATTTTGTAAAATCTGCTCATAGTTTCTCATTACGATAAGAGTGTGAAAAAGGCAAATATTGATTACATTATATAGCGTTGTAAATTGTGATTGTATATATATTTATAATATAAAGCAATTTTATAAATTCTTCAATACGAGAATTAAATATAAAATTAAATTTTGTCCACTGATTGATATAATTTTATTAATGTTCTATTTTTAATCGACATGTCTATATATTTCGTATTGTTGGTCTTCTAATTCATGAAAATATTTTTTTCTTAATGCGCGATTTCACTCTTTTATCACCCTTTATATTTTTTTCTAAATTTAAATAATTGCAATTTAAACCTTAAAATGTGTACATAAATGGAGTTTTACCATTATTATTATGGGGGGGGGGGGTTTATAAAATTTCGTATTCTATACTTGAATGTCCAAAAATTATACCTGGATAAAATTTAGGAATATCTGGAAAAAACCTGGAAAAGTCAGGGAATTTTTTTTTAGGAGTTGAGTAAGGTAGTGGACCCGATACTCGAACAATACCCGATAGTCGAACACTGTCACAGTTATTTAATTTTAAAAAATGATATACATTTGTATCGTTTTCACAAAAAATTTTATAAAATACTTTAATATTTTAAGTTATTTTTTAAAATGTAAAAATTAAAGAAAAAGTTGTACCATCGTTTAGAAAAAATAAAAGTTCGTGAAAATTCGAGGAATCACTTGTTTTTGCCTCGTTCCTTGTGTCTATAGCTAAGAAAGACAGGTTATTGTATTTTGATTTTTATCATCAATCAAATCTTATTTTAAATTTAAAATGGTTTAAATGGATGTGAAATTATAATATAGTTAAGAAAAAAAGAGGTGAGTAAATTTTTGTATTGTTTTTTTTAATATATTTTTATATAATTCGGATTGCACTGTTCGACTACTGGATCCTTGCCTGTTTGACAACTACTCCCAGGGGCAAAAACGCGTTGGACTACTGCTCCTTATATATATATATATATTTTTTTTTTTTAAGTTAATGTTTAAAAAATCTATATTTTTTTGTTTAAATAGTTGAAAGAATGTTTATATTTACAATTAAAAATAGCTTCATACGTTTTTTCCGAATTTAAATACTTTAGAAATGCTTTTAAATGGGCAAGAGTTGACACTAAGCCGTTAAGTGTTCGAGTATCGGGTCCACTATCTTATAAAGCTATTTTTAGTTGTAAAGATAAACATTCTTTGAACTATTTAAACAAAAAAATATAGATTTTTTAAACATTAACTTAAAAAATATATATATTTAAAGATTGACTCATAAGGAGCAGTAGTCGAACGCGTTTTTGTCCTTGGGAGCAGTTGTCAAACAGGCAAGGACCCAGTAGGCGAACAGTGCAATCCGAATTAGAAAGAGGTTAAAAATGATAAGTTATTTACTTATCGTATTTTAAAGTTAGAATTTGAACCAACAATTTCTAAACAAAAAATCAATGAAAACCTATGTGTAAATTTCATTATACATAATTTAAAAATGGTATTAGATAAATGTAATGTTCAGTTGTGCATATTATAATTGCACTTCCATTTAAACCATTTGAAATTTAAAAAAAGACGTGATTGATGATGAAAATCGAAATACAATAATAACCTGTCTTTCTTAGCTATAAATATAAGGAACGAGGCAAATACAAGTGATTTCTCGAATTGCCACGAACTTTTATTTTTTTTCTAAACGATGGTACCACTTTTTCTTTTTTTATTTTTTACATTTTAAATAATAACTTAAAATATTAAAGTATTTTATAAAATTTTTTGTGAAAACGATAAAAATGTATATCATTTTTTAAAATTAAATAACTCTGAAGGCCTGATTACACGCTTTTAGGAAAATGTTCTTCTTCTCAGTCTACCGTATGACTATCCCATAAGTTTGTCTCATTCCACATTTTCCACACATTTTATCCGGAAAATGTGCGAGAATGAGACATACTTATAGGATAATCACATGGTAGAGTGAGAAGAAGGACATTTTCCTAAAAGCGTGTAATCAGGCCTTGTCAGTGTTCGACTATCGGGTACTGTTCGAGTATCGGGTCCACTACCTTAGACACCCTGGTAACCAATCAAAAAAAGCATAATATGTTTTTAACTTTACGTTGTTGGTATCACAAAATTTTTACATTTTCTATTGTACACTATTTTATTATTTTATTACGGTTCATATAGAGGCTCACCAAAATGCAATTTGAGATTGGAAGCTCCTTAGGGAGAGATTATAAACGAGGTAATTTTCTGTGAATTAATCTAGATTGAGAAACTGAGATATTCATATCAGTTCACAACCAGGAGGGTGAGATCGGTTTTTACTTGTCACTGATCTCGATAAGCACAGAGCTGACTGGAGCTGACCTTCATTGTGGAAAATAAATCTTCTTTTCAATTTTCTTTTCCTTAGTAAAACACTCGTTGCCTTGGAGACTTAATTGTCATGTGAAAGAAAATAAAAATAACATGCAAAAAGAGAAATAAAGGTATGAAAATAAAATTCGTGAAAAATGTTGACTTCAAAAAAATTTTTTAATAAATCAAAAACTTCCAATGATTTCAACTTGATTTTCCAAAATTTTCAATGTTTTCAAAGGATTTTAAATATTTTGAATAAAATTCATTGAAGTAAAAAAAAATTTAAGGGATTTAAAAAGATTTCAAAGAATTTGAAGCAAGTTTTGTAAATCGCATAAAATCATTTGAATCTTTTTGATCTTTTGATCTTGAAATCTTTTCTTCAAATTCTTTAAAATCCTGTAAATATTGTTAAGTCGGCTTAAGGCCATGTAAGACTTACCCGATCCCTACCTTACTGACATTTTTTTCTCTGTAACGCTACGTCTACATTTATTGAGATACCACATTGAAAATTTCTATATTTGAAGCTAAAGCCTTAAGGTACGTTTGTCTGGTCCTAAATATTGACATTTAAAAAAAATTTTTTTTAATTTTTACAAAAATTGAAGACCAGACAAACATACATTAGCATATTTTCTTTAATTTTATAAATTTTCAATTTGATATCTTTATAAATGTAGACGTAGCGTTACAGAGAAAAAAATGTCGGTAAAGTAGGGATCCAGTAAGTCTTACATAGCCTTAAATAAATTGTAATATTACAATGGAGAAAATTACGGATATCCTAACCTACTATACATTTTATAACGATTTTATCGTAAGAGGGAAAAATGCGGGAATTGTCTGGACAAAATTTAGTATACACCCTGTAATTAATATTGTGTCCAAAAATAGTTCGTGTAAAGAGATTCTGTTACGATAAGATCAAAGTCGATGTCAACAGCATTGATACGGTCCTTGCACTCTGCACTCTAGAAGCTTCCGGACAATGCAGGGTAATTATTTATTTAAGATCTGCAGGCACCATCTTTTACACTAATTACGCTGCCAAGTCTCTGCAATGTGACTTGCAGTCTCGTTTCGTTCCCACTTGAACAATTTCACAAAGAGTCGACTTAATTTCCACGCTCTTAAATTGTTTTCTAGAAAAGGCCTGTGAACTCCTTTTGAAATCGAAAAATTACAATCGCCATTATTTTTTTTTTTTGCAAAAAAATGGTCTAAATGTACTAAAAATCGACTCAATGAAAAAAATAATTTTTTTTTTTAAACGAGGAGCATTCTTGCCACTCTCAGGAACTCATCTGACGAAAAAGGAACCTATAATTTCTCTTAATTAGAATTTGATCACGAAAATAAGGCTCGAGGTGGAGAAAGTCTTTCTTAAGGAGCAATTGTCTCGCCTTTTAAAGGGATCTGGCACTTTGCGGTACACAACCAAATGGTTGCGCCTTAAACTAATTTTGAGTAAATTTCCGCCCTCTAAAGAGAGTACTTAAAAGTCGAACCCTTCTCGTATGAATGACCCCACATGATGACATCATACAGAGGGGAGAAACTTACTCGTGCATTGAGCTGTTGGGGAGAGGCTGATTTTCACACACGTCATACTTTTGTCAGTTTATGTGATTTTTAAAGTTTTAAAATGGAAATAAAAAAAAAGAAATCGTGGAAACTTGAAATTCTCGAGTTATAAAAGATAAAAATGTAGCAAAGTATCGAATGGAATGAAAATAACGAAGTTGCCGAAGTAATCGAGCGGATAGTAAACTAATGTGAAAAAAGTTTAGCCATGACAGTGAAAGTATCGATTTTGCTTCTACATGCAATGAGTATCTTTTTGGCTGAACAAGTGCAGGCAAATTATGCATTGAGAAACCAATTTAAATTGTATTTCTTGATAATTGAATCTGTAGATCTGAAATAGTTAAATTTTACTACTGATTAGTTCAACGTAATTAACTATTAGCTTGAGTTAAGTATGTTCCTTTTATATTTTATTAGTAAGAAATCAAATCAGTAAGGAATTTAAAGGATCATTAATCAGTCAAATTCACTGATTAATCAGTAAACAATAAAGATTGTTCGGTTAATGCTATCGATTATTCAGAAAATAAGCACTGATTATTAAATAAAAACAACTGAAGAATTGGTGAAAAATTATTGATTATTTGGTCAAAGTCACTGATTAATCAATCAAATGTTTTAAATATTCAGTAAAAACTACTGATTGTTCATTCTATGATTATATACAGATTATTCAATGAAAACTGACGATTATTCAGATAAAATCAATGATTGTTTTAGTCTGACATGTCATAGAAGTCAGGGAAATGTCAGCGAAAAAAAATTTTTTCAGGGAAGTAAGGAAATTTGAGAGAATTGAAAAATTTTTTAAAATTATAAATTTTTTTTACGTATTTTAAGGGATTTAAAAGTTTTTCGTGTAATTATAAAGGAACTTAAGAAAGCTGTAAGAATTTTAAGAGGTTTTAAGGATTTATAGTTGTTCCTGTGGAATTTAAAAGGCATATAAGAATTTTAAGAAATTTAAATTATTTTAAAGTGATTTTAAAGAATTTAAATTTTCCTCATGGAATTTTAAAGGAATTCACCAAATTTTTATGATTTATAAAAGATTTTGTATAGAAGTTTAAAGAATTTCAAAACACTTTCAAGAATTTGAAGAAATCTTTACTTAAATTATATGGGATTTTAGAGTTTTGCGTGGAATTCTAAAGGATTTTAAAAAGCTTGTATAAATTGTAAGTAATGTTAACATTTTAAAAATGATTTTAAGGAATTTTAATAGTCCTTATAGAATTAAACAAAATTTCAAGTCATTTTTTATTTTTGCAATATTTTGTCAGATTTTTAATTTTAAGATTTTTTTTAGAGATTTTAATGCACTTTAGGGAATTTTACGACATTTTTATGATTTCTAAACGATTTTGTTAAATAATTGTATAGGATTTCATAAAATTTTAAATATTACGTAGTGGGATTTTAAGATATTTAAAGATGTTTTTTGGAATTCTACAAGATTTCAGCGAATTTTAAGGGACTTCAATAGGTTTCCAATAATTTTAAGAAATTTTTGTGCATTTTCAGAGATTCTGAAAATATTTTATAAATTTTTGAAGGATTACAGGAAATTTAAAGAGATTTTTAGGAATTTAAGAAAATTTTGCAGTTTTTCTTGGAAATTAAACTAGTTCAAAGGATTTTGAGGAATTTTAAAAAGATTAGTGAAAATTGAAGGGATCTCATGAAATATTAACAAATTTGAAGGGATTTTGTGTAATTTTAAGATGTTTCTAAGAATTTCAAGATATTTCAATGAATTTTAAGAAATCTTTTCAAAAGTTGTTATAAATTCGAGAGATTTTTACGAATGTTAAATGTTGTGAAGTGATTTTAAATTTCAAAAGTGATACACGAAATTTTTGAGAAAATTCAAAATTATTATTATTGAAAATTTATAGGTATTTTAAATATTTTTCTGTCAGGGTTTGTCTGAAATTTAGGAAAAAGTCGAAATGTCATGGGAATTGAAAAATTGAATCTTGTGGTGGCCACCCTGTAAACTTTACGTGCTAAAAACGCTTTTAAATTTCGTGCCCGCTAAGAAACTACTGTTTTCCACATGTGGATGAATTGCTCTTGAAAAAATACCGAAAACTCTTTAAGGATACTTTGCTGCACTTGGAGTTATGCCAAAAGTCGACAACATGTCCATTCAGGTCGAGTTCTGTGCGATACACCGCGTTCAATAACAACTTGCCAACGTGGCTCTGATTCTAATTTTTTCCCTCGTCACTTGAAGACACGTTGATCCATAGGCAGCTGCAAAAAGAAATCATCTTCCTCGTCAGAATCGGGAGCCAATGTTTGACGAAATAGGGGTTGCAGTAAAAGTAAAGTAAAGAGCGGACGAGGGAAAAAGAGTTTTGGAAGGATTTCTAAGGTTTTGATATTTTTCTCCCGTCTATGACTATAACTCTATCTCTTCAATCTAGCTGGCCGGGTTCCAAAGGTTTTTTTTATGGAAATCGGTTGTCTGAAAGTAAATCGTCCGGAATATTATGTAAAATATATATATATTTTTTTTTGCGAATTAAAATCCAAGTTTTAATCTCACATTCGATTTTTTCATTTTACTTAACGAATATTATAATTAAATATTTTTTTCTCTCTGCAGAGGTATTCAGTTTTTAATTAGAATCATGTATACAGAGCCAGAATATCTTATACTTTGCAAGAATTTAAATTCAGGAACAGTCCCACTATTATTTTTGTTTGACACTTGCAACTTTTGTCAAATATCTTAAAATCTTTTGTTATTATTTTCAAATCCTTTAAAAGAAAGCTTGAAAACCTATCAAATCCCTATAAATTATTTTAAATGCGCTAATAAATTTTCCTTTCATAAAATTGAAATTCTTAAAAATTATTTAAAAAGTGAAAAAATATAGTTTTTAAGTAAATTGTTATATTGCAATGGAGAAAATTACACCGTGAGAGCGAAAAAGTATCTAATTTTAATATTTTTTGTTTCAAATTAAACACTGAATTTTGCAGTTTGAATTCTTTGTTTTAAGCAGGAAGTATTAAGATTAAACACTTTTTCGCTCTATATATAGGCACACTTTTATTTTAGAATTGAGTATATGTGTCTACCGAGTGAAAATATATGTAGTTCTAATAATTTAAGTCAAATTTAAATCAAATTTTCAATATTGGTATTTTTTTTCATTTTAGGAGACTCTTTGCACAGCACACCGTTGGATAGAGCGTACAAAAGCAAAGTTTTAGGACATTATCCGGATTCTGTACCATGGAATCCATTCGACGAACACGCTGTCTGCATGGTAGGAATTTTTTGTCTACGTATATAAATTTTTTTAAAATTTAATTCAGAAAATAATTAATAATTAATTAATAATTTTATTAACTCAATGAATTTATTTTTTCTCTTTTTTTTTTAGTTGTGTCTCCCCAGTGGCCTCAGATTTCGTACCCAAAAACATTCAGTCGAGCCAACATTTCACTCCTTCGTTCTCACAAAAGAAGACGGACACAGAACATATGGTTTCAGTCTCGTATTCTACGAAGAATTGCGGAATCGGAAAATTTGCGCTGCCATGCAAACTTTACAGGCGATGCATATCACAGAACTAAGCAGCGGTCAAAATAGCACATCAAATGCGTAAGAGAATTTAAAATAAATTTTTTGTGAAATTTTACTGAAAAACATTTTTTAACATATTTTTATGGTATACAATAGAATTCTGATAAGGAATTAACGTTGTTGAGCTTTTGAAATACCACTTTTTAATTTCGTATCTTTAGAAGAAAATAGCTCGGAATAGAACCCATTACCTACAGATGGTATTAACCCCCAGCCGGGAATGCAAAATTTTTTCATATATTGTGCGTCAAGCGACATAGTAGTGATTTACTTTACCGACTAATGATGTTGATTATTACAGTATTACCAACTGCCGGTAATGGGTTCTGTAATACTTTAAAAGTAATATTGGACAACTTCTAATTTATTTATTATCCCATAAATTCAAAAATGTTGATTCCTCAATAGTTCAATGTAATTGCAAATATTTTTTAGATGTAATGTATTGTTTTATTGTATTTTATAAAAACTATTATTATTTATGATTTACATAATAATATTATATTATTCATTATTATTAATATTATATTATTAATCTTTTTTCATTATTGACAAAGAAATACTCTCTCTAAATTATCAATCTAAAATCTAGGTGTACTTTTATTTATTTCGTTTTTTAATTTTTTCATTAATTTGTTATATTTTTCTTTCTTTCCTTTTTTTTCATTCGTTTTTTTTTCTTTTTTTTTTTGTAAATATTTTATAGGAGTGACGATGAAGAGATTGAGAGTTTTCTTTCTAGTCAGAAGAAAGGTCAAGAAGGTCACAACACAAGGTCACTGCCAAGACACTTTAAACTGTCGGCTCACTCACCTGGCGCAGCGCTCGCGTATTATGACTCTACAAAAGATAAATTATTCGTAACAAAATCGATATCTCTGCTGTGCCAACAACCCTACCTTCATGCATCTCGAACCTTTCTTACGAATCTTTACAAGTAAGTAATAAATAAATATAATAAGCAATAAAAGAAATTATTAAAAATATACTATATCGAAAATTTATAACCTTAAAGAAAGCAGAATATCAGACTGCAGTAAAAATTCTAATCATATAATAACAGAACCAGATACCAATAGTCGGTATTATCTACAGATGATATTGCAGATTTCTACAACAAATCATTTTTTATTTGAAATAACAGTGATTTACCTCATCTACTGACGATAGTATCGCCAAGAAACTTCTAATTAACTGTCTTGGTGAACAGTAATTGTAGGAATCTACATTACGGATTAAGTATAAAGTGATTTCAAAGATAAGTAGACTATGTACTCGATTGGTAGGACAGAACACGTACATACCAGCTCAAAATATTCTGTTATACGAATCTTCATTATAAACTGTGGGTATTACCGAGTGTAGGTATTACCACTGGTCGGTAATTGGTTTTGTTTCAAAGAAAACTTAGAAACCGTATATTTTTAATATTTGATGTACAGTACAACCTCCATAGTAGGACTCTCCATAAGAAAACCAATGACTTTGATGAGCTCGGAAGCTTCTCCCACTACAATTCCTATTCACGCGACCTCGAGAATTGGGCGCAAAACCTCCATAGGAGAGCCGCAGCTGAGCGCAGCTTAATTTCAATTTTTTCTCATTGAAACCGCTTTTATTAAAATTATTTTTTAATTTGCATACAATAATTTGTGTATTTATATATATATATATATAT
>UCOH01001362.1:0-17142 GCA_900474275.1 Synergus japonicus
CAGACTATTGCGAAAATTTTATAAAAGTCGTAAAAAATGAAAAATTTATTAACTTAATAAATAACTCTTTTACTTTTATTTTATTTTTATTTATTTACTATTTGCTAATTTGTTCATTGTGTTGATTGTGATATATCAAAGAGATTGAAAAAGATAGAGTTGGATAAACAAGGGATAGATTTGGATTGATTTGGATCACTTTCAATATTTTTTTAATTTATCGCTTTAATATTTTACTTTCGGGTTAAAATATTATGAACGCTTTTTTCATTTTTTAAATTATTTTATTTGTATTCCAATATACATTTTTAAGCCCTTCGCTTAATTTCAGTGGTATATTGAATTTCACAATTGTTGTGCGAAAGTCCGTTACTAGTCTTTATGGAATTCAAAAAAATATTAATTATTAATAAAAATTAATTGCATGAAAATATTTGAGATTAATTGTATTAAAGAGGCATTACTCACTCTATTTACAAACTTTTTCACAGTTTTCCGCAGAGGAAAATTTATTTCCAGTTCCTCCACATCCCCCATAAGTATATTGCACACATTTACCAATTTTAGCATCATAACCATATACCGGAATTGAAGCTCTGCAAAGGCCTGTTTTACGTTCTTGCGAACAGACTGGAACATATTAATTAATTAATTAATTATTTATTTATTTGTTTGTTTACTATTTTTTTTACAAAAGAATATGGCCAAGAGGACGAAAAAATTCAAGCAAAATTTTTTGTCCATTTTTATAAAGAAACTTCTGAAGCAAATTAATTTTTCGTTAAATTATTACTCAAGGAAAAATTCCAGATAAATTTTTGACTCGGTTTTCGACTTTTTATACTAGTGCACAAGATAACGAAATACTAAAAACAAAACTTTTATTTATTTTCCAGGCAATAATATTTTATGGAATATAAATTTATTTTTCGAAAGATAATTTTAAATGCTTCACAGACTATTGCGAAAATTTTATAAAAGTCGTAAAAAATGAAAAATTTATTAACTTAATAAATAACTCTTTTACTTTTATTTTATTTTTATTTATTTACTATTTGCTAATTTGTTCATTGTGTTGATTGTGATATATCAAAGAGATTGAAAAAGATAGAGTTGGATAAACAAGGGATAGATTTGGATTGATTTGGATCACTTTCAATATTTTTTTAATTTATCGCTTTAATATTTTACTTTCGGGTTAAAATATTATGAACGCTTTTTTCATTTTTTAAATTATTTTATTTGTATTCCAATATACATTTTTAAGCCCTTCGCTTAATTTCAGTGGTATATTGAATTTCACAATTGTTGTGCGAAAGTCCGTTACTAGTCTTTATGGAATTCAAAAAAATATTAATTATTAATAAAAATTAATTGCATGAAAATATTTGAGATTAATTGTATTAAAGAGGCATTACTCACTCTATTTACAAACTTTTTCACAGTTTTCCGCAGAGGAAAATTTATTTCCAGTTCCTCCACATCCCCCATAAGTATATTGCACACATTTACCAATTTTAGCATCATAACCATATACCGGAATTGAAGCTCTGCAAAGGCCTGTTTTACGTTCTTGCGAACAGACTGGAACATATTAATTAATTAATTAATTATTTAATTATTTATTTAATTAATTATTTATTTATTTATTTATTTACTAATTTTGTAAAAAAAAAACTATCAGTTCTGGAATTTACTCACTTCCCTGGCAAGTTTCTTGACAGGCACTCAAAGTATCAAAATTATTTTTGTTTGCATTACATCCTCCATAAATAAATTTCTCGCATTTTCCGGACGTCGAATTATAAGCAAATTTCTCAAAATAAGCCATACAAAAGCCAGTTTTAATTGGATCTGCACAATCTGAAACATATTGCATATGCGTTAATTAATAAATAATTAATTAATTATTGCGTATTTTATTCGCTTAAAAATTTTGATAAAAATTTACGCTTACCGTCACTTGTTTTACTAACAGATGCTGACAAAATTCCAGCAAAGAACATGGCCAGCACGAAAAAATTCAAGCAAAATTTCTTGTCCATTTTTATAAAGAGACTCTTCTCAATCAAATCGATTTTTCGTTAATTTATAACTCGAGGAAAACTTCAGATGAATTTTTGACTCAGTTGCTTACTTTTTATACTAGTGTACAAGATAACGAAATACCAAAAAGAAAACTTTTATTTATTATCAACGCAATAATATTTTATGTCGGAATATAAACTTATTTTTCGAAAGATAATTTTAAATCCTTGCTTTACAAACTATTGCGAAAATTTAATTAAACTCGTAAAAAATGAATCATTTATTGAATTAATAAATCATTCTTTTACATTTATTTGATTTTTACTAATTTATTATTTATTTATTTATTCATTCTGATAATTGTGATACATCAGAATGTAATTAAACATTAATTAAATTAATATTCTAGGGTACAGTGCGAACACTGTTTCAATAAAAGACATTAAATTCTTTTACTTTTGCGATATCGAAACTAAATTTAAATTTATAGTCAGTCGTTAAAATTTGCTTCCTTGTGATTTTTATATTAAATTAATCAAAGCAATAATCTGAGTACGGTAATTAAATTTTATTTTTGGCTATGAATAATATTTGACTTAATATAACAGCCATATGTAATAGATAAATTAATTTTAAAAATTGAATTAATTATTAAATAAATTAATTTAATTAATTATTAAATAAATTAATTTAATTAATTATTAAATAAATTAATTGAATTAATTATTAAATAAATTAATTGAATTAATTATTAAATAAATTAATTTAATTAATTATTAAATAAATTAAAATTTGTATTTCTTTTCAGGCAAAAGTTTCATTCCGATCTAATCCTTCGGATTAGAAACTGTTTGGTTCGGATTCGAAGTTCGAAATGATTTAAAAACATGAATTAATTTTATTGCGAAAATTTCGCCATAGCCGTTTTATAGAAATAGCTTTTTTTTTATATAAAGGAAAGCGTGTGCTCTTCAGAAGGCCTTGTCTTTGACGACATATTTTATATCCTTGCATATCATCACGTTCGATCGAAATAATTAGATGTACCCAAGAAGTCTATGCGTACCTCTAAGTACGCGACACGTGTTCGTAAATTTTCTATCCGGCATTAGCAATTACATATATATCTTATGCAAACGGCTACATCCGATTTAGATATGTATATATGTTAATTATTGAGAAATTAATTAATTAAAGTAATATTAATCTGATTATGCCTGAAAGAAAATAAAAAATTTAATTTATTTAATAATTAATTAATTTAATTTAATAATTAATTCAATTTATTTAAATAATTTATTTAATTTAATAATTAATTCAATGTATTTAAATAATTTATTTAATTACACATGGCTATTATATTAAGTCAAATATTATTGATAGCCAAAAATAAAATTTAATTACCGTACTCAGATTATTGCTTTGATTAATTTAATATAAAAATCACAAGGAAGCAAATTTTAACGACTGACTATAAATTTAAATTTAGTTTCGATATCGCAAAAGTAAAAGAATTTAATGTCTTTTATTGAAACAGTGTTCGCACTGTACCCTAGAATATTAATTTAATTAATGTTTAATTACATTCTGATCTATCACAATTATCAGAATGAATAAATAAATAAATAATAAATTAGTAAAAATCAAATAAATGTAAAAGAATGATTTATTAATTCAATAAATGATTCATTTTTTACGAGTTTAATTAAATTTTCGCAATAGTTTGTAAAGCAAGGATTTAAAATTATCTTTCGAAAAATAAGTTTATATTCCGACATAAAATATTATTGCGTTGATAATAAATAAAAGTTTTCTTTTTAGTATTTCGTTATCTTGTACACTAGTATAAAAAGTAAGCAACTGAGTCAAAAATTCATCTGAAGTTTTCCTCGAGTTATAAATTAACGAAAAATCGATTTGATTGAGAAGAGTCTCTTTATAAAAATGGACAAGAAATTTTGCTTGAATTTTTTCGTCCTCTTGGCCATATTCTTTTGTAAAAAAAATAGTAAACAAACAAATAAATAAATAATTAATTAATTAATTAATATGTTCCAGTAACCGACTCTCGCCCAAAAATTGTGGATTAGTTTATACTACTGGAAAGCAGCGAAGGGCTTAAAAATCTATATTGGAATACAAATAAAATAATTAAAAAAATGAAAAAGCGTTCATAAAATTTTAACCAGAAATTCAAATATTAAAGCGATAAATTATCAATTATTTTTTCTACTAGCAAAAGATGTGAAAAAATAGCCAGCATATAGAAACGAATAGAAGAGTATAGAAAAGTATTCAAACAGATACTAGTGGATCAGGGGCGGCTCCAGAAAATATTTTTAGGGGGTCGGAATTTCAAAGTCAAGATAAATCTTTTACAATTCATGAAACACGTTCCAAATTTTTTAAGAGGTCAGATATTTCCGGGGGGAGGGGGGGGGGTCCGGGCCCCAAAACCCCCCCCTGGATCCGCCACTTTTGTGCATAGATGACGGATTAAAACGAATAAGATTATCGATTGTATAAATAAATATTTAAATACACGTGTAATATAACAGATTCACTATTGCTTACAACACCTTCGATTTGTCTTATTCAAATTGATTCCTTAATTGTTCATGCAATGCGGGCACTGTGCCGCATTCCTTCGGTAGTTCAAACAAAATTGTCAAAGCGACCTTAGATCTTCTACGCATGAAATCGAAGAACAAGTGATCACGTAGATGAATTTAATCTTCAGTGAAATCTCGTCTTGAATTGCTTTTTACAATCGACTTATCATAAACAAAGTACGCATAAAATTATAAAGAGAAAACTTGATTTACAAAAGTCACTTCAATTCTAGGGAGTCGATTTTGTTGAAATCTGTTGAAATTCTTTAAAATTGTTCCAAAATATCTCGAAACTGAAAATATCCCGAAATTCTTTTAAATTAAATAAATTATTTTTAAATTCATTTAAAATTGATAAGAAAATCTAAAAATTCTTTGAAATCTTTAAAAAGCACTTAAAATATCTTGAAACCTTGATTAAAACGTTAAACGTGTCATGCTACGAGAATTTAGGAACAATGAGAAAATGGGAAAATTACATGATTGATATTTCTTCAAACAGATAATTGAATTGATAATTGAACACATTCCAGTAATACACTAGTATATAATATATACTTGTGTATTACTGGAATTATTATTTATTAATTATTTATTATTTATTTATTACTTATTTTTTATTTATTTTTATTATTTATTACAAAAACTTACATATTATGTAAGTTTTTGTTCCATCATTTGCAGTATATAGGTATTTATAATAATCAGTTACGCTTATTGACTCTAATTATCTTGATAATTGTTCTCTTTCGAGGGGGTTCTTCTTATTATCTTGCTCAGTGTATGTTTCAGTTGTACATACATACTACACAATTAAACATTCATATGCGGAATATCTCATCGAAATAAGCGATAGTTCACTTAGCCTTGTTGGTTCAGTACACACCTTTTTTTTCCACATTTATTACATTTGTATTATGTTCATTGCACGTGTATTAGAAATAAAGAATAGGAATTCTCTGAAATTTATGCAAAATAAAATTAAAAGCTAATCCGAGAGAATAGTAAAGAAATTTTGCATTCCTCACTTTAACTAACAAAGGATTTTTCCCAGATGCATGCGAGCGTTTCTACCTGTCTATTCCTTTCTATCTCTTTATTGTCAATCTCAATTCGCTTTTATCTCTTTTAATTTTTTTCATTTCTTTATTCTTTTCTATCTCAATTTCAATCCACTCTTATTTCTTTCAATTCACACTTCTCTATCTCTATCTATCTCTCAATTATTCCAGTCTATCTTTTTCTATCTCGATCTGAATTAAATCTCTATCCCTTTCTATCCCTCGTCCTTTTCTATCCCTCAAATAAAATTCCCTAAAAAGTTTCTGAAATCCTTTAAATCCCATAGAGTATTTTAAAAGTCATAAAAGTCCCTTGAAATCCAATTGAAATCTGATCAGACGTGAAAACCCTTGAAAATTCCCGAAAGTTCTTTAAATCCTTGAAAATTCCATTCAATCTTTTACAAATCAGAAAAATCTCTTGAAATCCTTTACAATTATTAGAAATCTCATAAAAATCTATCTAATCTATCTATTTAATCCATAAAAATTCCACAATATCTTTTAAAAATTGTCAAATTTCTTAAAGGCCCTTAAAAAATTTACAGACTCTGAAATTCCCTTAAATTCTACTAAATCTTTTAAAAATCGTAAAAATCTTTTGAAATCTCTTCATAAAATTCCCTGACAATTTCTAAAGTTCAAAATCTCTTCAACTTTCCGAAGAATTCTTGAAATTTTACTGTAACATTTAAAATAACTTCAAATCTTTAATATCCATTAAAACTATTAAAATCCTTATAAAATTCCATAAAATCCCTTAACATTTTCACATAATCTTTTAAAGATCGAAATAAATCTCTTGAAATGAGTTAAAATTATTAAAAATCTAATAGAGTTCCATAAAATTCCACACAAATTTTAGAATACTTTTTAAATATTTTTAAATTTCTGGAAATTCTAGGATAACATTTTAAATTCCCTAAAACCCTTAAAACACCTACAAACCTTTTGAAACCCCTAAAATTTCATGAAAACCTTCCATGAAATCACTTAAAATTATTAGAAATCTCATAGAATTTCATAAAATCCCTCACAATTCTTAGAGATCTTTTAAAATATCTTAAAATTCCTTGAAATTCCAGGATAACAGTTAAAAATCGTTTTAAATCTTTAAAATCTATTAAAACTATTAGAATCCTTATCAAATTCCATGAAATCCTTTACAATTTTTACAAAATCTGTTAAAAATCGGAAAAATCTCTTGAAATCAGTGGAAATTATTAGAAATCTCATAGAGTTCCATAAAATCCCTCGAAATTCTTAGAAACCTTTTAAAATATCTCAAAATTCCTTAAAATTCCAAGATAACATTCAAAATTCCTTAAAACCCCTTAAAACTCCTACAAACCTTTTGAAACCCCTAAAATTTTACAAAAACCTTTAAAAATCTTTTAAAATCCTTTTAAATCTTTGAAATCTATTAAAACTATTAGAATCCTTATCGAATTACATGAAATCCTTTGCAATTTTCACAAAATCTTTTAAAGATCATAAAAATCTTTTGAAATCAGTTAAAATGATTAGAAATCTAAAAGAATTCCATAAAATCCCTCGCAATTCTTAGAAATCTTTTAAAATATCATAAAATTCCTTGAAATTCCAGGATAACGTTTAAAAATCCTTTAAACTCCTACAAACCTTTTGAAACCCCTTAAATTTCACGAAAACCTTTAAAAATCTTTAAAACCCATTAAAACTATTAGAATCCTTATCAAATTCCATGAAATCCCTTAAAAATTTCACAAAATCATTTAGAGATCGGAACAATCTCTTGAAATCCCTTAAAATTATTAGAAATCTCACAGAGTTCCATAAACTCCCTCGCAATTCTTAGAAATCTTTTAAAATATCTTAAAATTCCTTGAAATTACAGAAAACATTTAAAATTCCTTAAAACCCCTTAAAACTCCTAAAAACTTTTAAAATCCCTAAAAAACTAGTACCTCTAAAAGTCTCTTGAAAATCTCGCATACATTATTATAGTTTAAAATCTTTGGAATGACTTGAAGTTATAAGAAGAAATTAAACAAAATAATTATATTAGCTTTATACTTAAAAATAAAAAAAAAAGTTCTAATCGGTTTGGAATCGGTTTCTGAATATCAATTTGTCTACAGACATTTTTTTTCTGTCCCATTAAGCGTCGCTACGCCAGTGGGATTTACTTTCACGCCACTGTGATCCCACTTTATAGCTTATAGCAGCTTATATCTTTTGACTTTTACACTAATAATCAGTATCTCCTGGCGACGACGCTTGCTGAGAACTCGCCTTGATCGCCTGTTGCTTACTGCATCAAGAAACCCGCGCATTATCGTCCACATAGCAAAGCGCGCAGCATAAGATTGCACAGGGAGGGATTAACCATTTAACAGTGCATTCCATTTGTTGATACACTTCCTCAAGTGGCGTCGCGACGTTATTTAAATATTTGCTCATCCTCAGACTTCCTGGCAGTTGACAGTCTAAACTCGCCTATGTTTGAATCTCAGAATCGATGCCAATTGACATGCCAGTATTGCCAATGTGCGTGAAATGTGCACTGCTGTCCTACCCGGTGAAATGAAAGTTGAAGTGCGTGTTTACACGAATGTGTGTCCATGGTGACCGCTAGTTGACTTATTATAGATCTCTGCGTATAGTGTCCGTTTTCTGATTAGCGGTGATTTGGAATTCAGTCTTCGGCCACAGGTGGGTCGTCAATCTGAAATTGAATACACATATATATTAATTTTTAATTCTATATATACAGCGGTATTGGGTAGAAACTAAAAACAAGTTACAAATTATATTAATTTAAATTAAGTTACTGAAAAAGTTGAGTTACTTGTGTATTTTGCAATAAATTGTAAGTAACTCTACTTTATAGTTACTTTTGAGTTAGTTTGAACCGCATCCATTTAAATTGTACTTGAACTTCGTTTGAAGTAGAGTTTGAAGTCGCAGGATCTGCCAGGGAAGAAATTTGTTGTTTTTTAAAGGAAATTACCAGAACTATGTCAACAGAACTGAATCTACATTAAAAACTCGTTAGGTCGATATTCCGTTCTAAGAATCTTTTCTTAAATTCCAGTTGAAAAATAACTGGTTTGATCACTTTTGATGATAAAGATTTTGATATCTTTATGAAGATATGAAGATATAAAGATTACATTTTGAATGGTTATTTTGCATAAATAAGGTGAGGAATTGTCATCTTTTAAGTATTTGCTAAAAAGAAAATAAAAAAGAAAAATAATGACTTTCAAGTAGATATAGGTCAAGGTCAACTTTGAGGAGCTACTGTTTTGTCAAGTTCAACTTCTACAATTACGAAAAAATTGACATTTATTGCTTAAAGCATTAAGAAATAGTTTTTCAAAAAGTAAAACAGTTACAGTTACTGGGAAAAAATAAAAATAAATAACAGTTACAGTTTACTAGAGATTGTAACGTAAGTTCCTTTTTATTTAAACTTAATTTAAATTGTAGCCCCTCTTTAATTAAAAAAATGTTGGATAAACTTCCAAAAAAGATCAATCCCTTGATTTCCTTGAAATTTAATAGAAATTTAATAGGAAATGGTCAAAGAAAATTATGGTAAAGGGAAAGCCGTAAAGGGAAATGGTAAACGGAAATCGTATCTCTTTTACAGAATTCGTGATTCACGCCGATGAATTGGACTTGAGAGGCGAGTTAATCTCCTCGGCGATAAATCTTCTATCTCCAGAGATAAATTAAAATAAAGGATTAATTGCATAAACACATAATGGCGATAGCAAAAATTAAGAGTTTCCTGGACAACAGCATTAAGAGCGTATCTGCGCCTTTGGATCGTACTGCTACTCTGGAACCGGAAATAGGAATAAGAATAGTCCATTCACCAAATGACAAAACATTGCATGTCACTGTTCTCGGCGCGAGGCATTTACCGCAGAATTTTGGTTTCACGAGAGTGAACAGTTACGTAGTAAAGGTATACTTCATGTGTCTCGTTCGTCAAGGTCGTTGGATAACAAATTTTCATTGCCAACCTGCACATAAAAAGTGAAACAACCGCATTCAATTTTTTCTAATCACAGAACATTTTGCAATAACTTATTAATATAACTTCATATAGTGCTTCAAATTTTCCTCATTTTCTTTCGTTCGTTATTTTGACAAGCACTCGTCAATAAATTGTCAAAGTTATGAAAGTCACTCTTCTCATTAATTTTATATTTAGCTTCTCAAATAGTTTATAAATATACCTTATAATTTTAAATTTTAATAAAATGTTGCAATCTGTGTTTAAAATCTTCCGCAGGTGAAACTGTTGCCCGGAAAAGAGAAATTTGAAACCACAACAAAAAATGAATCCTGGCCTCAGTGGAACGAAGACTTCGTCTTTCATCTTCGAAAAGAGACGAAGTCTAAATTCGGCAAGACGAAAGTTGTGGAAGAAGAACTTAGTGGATCTAAATTTCTTGTTGCCACTCTATATGCAATCTTGGAGGAAAAGCCATTGATTTCAACTGAGAAGAAGGAGAATGACAAGGAAAAGAGCAACTCAAAAGATAAGAGTAACTCGAAAGATAAGAACGACTCTTCTAAAAAAGATGGAAAAAAGAAGGAAGGCGGTAGCGGCGCTTCTGGTTCCCAGGAGTCGCATAAGAATAAACTCCTTAGTCAATTCTTTGGTAAATCGTCGGACAAGGTTGCTGATCATCATTCTCCTGAACGGAAAATTTTCGATAAAAGACGAACCCTTGGAGCTACGACTATTCCCTTAGATTCAAGAAACTTTACGACAAAACCGCCTAGAGCTAAGCATCAAACTGATGTTTCAACAGGTGACATGTGGAGGACACTTAAACCAATTTCTAGTGGAATTGCCGGAGCAGAAGAAAGGGTGAGACGAAATTGAATTTAATCATTATTTTATAACTGCCTTCAGTCAATCTGTTTTTTGTTAGATTGTATAAAATTAGAACTAAACCTGATTAGATTAAAAGAAATTCCTAGGATTTAAAATAGAATTAGTACGAACTCCGTATACGTAGATGACGTAATCAACCTCAGAGATCTAATAATGTAATAATACAATTGACCTCCGCCGAGACGTTGAACTTTATATTGATATGATTGTGGTATTAATTTTCAGAGAGAGAACAAGAAGGGACAGGTTGAACTTTCTTTGTGCCAGGAGAAAAGCGACAAGAAAGACATAAGTGGAGGATCTTTAGTATTGACTTTGTTGAGATTGAGATGTTCGATGCAATCGATGCATGAACATGAATCTCTCAAGGGTCAGATGTATATTAAGATGTCTGTCATCGAGGGAGGGAAAATTACCCATTTTTGGAAAAGCGATCGTTTCGCACCCTGTATTTCTATGAAGTTCGCTCCCGAAATGGCTAAAGTCATTGCTGAAAATCCCTATGAAGGAGCTCTTAGCGACGTTAGTTTTGTTATCAAGTTCGTCTCCAAAAACAAGATCGGTAAGCTTTAATTTTTGAAAACGAACACAACGCGATAGCAAACTAACAATTTAGAGACCAACAAAACAATACACAATGGAAACAGAGTAACAACCCCTATGCAGTGGTCTACTAATCTACTTTGTAACACCCTGTCCTGGATATATGTACCTCTCGACCAGCTTTTCCAATACTGTCAGTATCAAAGATGTCAAGCTAACCGGTCTAAAATACTTGGCAGCAGAATAGCCCTCCTTTCCAGGTTTGAGGAAGTCCAGTTTGCTGCTACCCCTCCATGCCATTGGTACGTGGACTACTTGCCTTGAAGACTTTCATCAGTGGCAGTCGTAGTTCCTCCAGTCTCTCTAATAAGAGTATACTCCATCAGCCCCCAGTGATTTGTAAGATTGAAAGGTCCTGACAACCCAATCAGCCTTCTTAACTGATCCCTAATACACGTCCTCCTGGTCTGTTGGAATGAGCTGAACGCTCGGGAAGTGAACCTCCAACAGTCGATTCAGATAATCTTCATTCTCAGCACACTCGCCCATTTTGAGCCTAATTGGTCCTAGGGGACATCTCTTAGAGATGTTGTTCGTTTTCTCACAGAATTCTCTCCATCCCTCCTGCTTGTATTTACTTACCACGTTTTTATATTCTTTCCGGGCCACTCTATATCAATCTCAGTTGGAATCCAGTTTGTTCTTGTAAGCCCTGTTGGTCAGTCTCCTAGCTGCCTCTATCAGTCTCCTAGTTGGACAGTTAAACAAGAACATATTAAAAAAAATTATTGTTTCAGGAAAGAAGACAACTGTTGGCCACTTCGTGATTGGACCGGAAGTAGGTGGTACTTATAGCGAACAGTGGAAACAGGCACTTGCCAAACCTGGTCAGCAAATTATTAAGTGGCAAGCTTTTGAATAAAAGAGAAATTAACATCTGATTTGAGAATCACAACATTAATCTGAAGAAAATTTTTTATATTCGTTAAAAAAAGAATATTGTGCTATGAAAAGAAAATAGTAATCCGTCCAATCAGAAAGTGAAATATCGCATTTACATATCAATTAACTGATAAAATACAATATTTTGTATGAAATACGCGCTTCAATTAAGGGTGTTGGTCTCAATGTCTAATTTCAAAATTCAATTGCTTCATTTTACTGAAGGAAATATAGAAAATATGAAGAGTTTGCATTTTGAAGTCAGAAGTTTGGTCCAACACCCTTAAAATCAATACTTTACCTTTTTTTGTATGAATGCCTTCGATACTATAACACTTACAAATTTTCCTATATATAATATAGTTTTTATTAATCTTGTTCTGTTTTTGTATATTGACAAACAAGAAATTTTATACATTTCAAATTGTAAAATAATGATTTTAAGGTATTGGAAACAATCTTCAGTTTCGCCTAATGAAACCGCAGTATTGTAATGCCGCCTGTTTTTTTTAGATGTTTTAAATCCTAGATATAATTAACAAAGTCGTTTTCTTTTTCAATTTTTAATTACAATAAATTGTTCAACTGGCACTTTTTTTCGTGGCCGAGTTGTAGATTTATTGTAAAAGAATCACACTTAAAAGTATTAATAGGATAAGAGCATACTCAAAAACTTTGTGGGCGCAAATTTATGTATAAATGTATAGCTTTAGGTTCTAAGGAAAATCTGAGTGCCATCAAAAATTCTATTTTTTACGCCTTTACAACATTTTGTGGCATACATTTAAAGAATGTACAATTGTTATCTAATCTAGAGATTGTATTTGACACGAAATAAATATTACAACGAAGATTTGTTATAAATGAAGTCACATTGTCTTCGTTTTTTTTTATTCGTAGTAAAAAATAGCGACATTCATAAATCGCATATATAATTTTTTAACAAACTAATGAGAAGGTAACCATTGCAGGACACGTAGACTTGCATCTCCTTTTATTTTCGAGAGAAAATAAGTTTCAACAAGGATTTGAAAATCGAGCTACCTTTTTTAAAATCCTACTTTTTCTCTACATACATGTCGTAATCTTACAATTATAATAAGTTCAAGTATTACGAAACATTTTCTTCTGAGATTCTTTAAACACATCAGATTTTAGGCTTTTGTATAATTCAAAATCTAATTTTCAGTTAAAAGAAAAACTAGCTTTAAATTTGGATTATGTGAGAATTTATAATCTATAAAATCAATTTTACTAAATTATAAAAGTACAATAAAACTTGTAAAATTAAATATGAGATTCCAAATGATTTTATGTGTCATCCTTTATTTATATTTAACTAAAAATTAGTTCTTTTGTTTGCACTATTTATGGACGGTAATTCATTATATATATATAAAAATAAAAAAAATAGCAAATCTATATTTCTAAATTTAAGTCAATTGCGTTATTTTGGACGGAATATGTAATATTATTATAACATAATTAACGACATTATAATTAACGTTATAATTTTCAGTTGTACTACTTGCGATTGCACCCCAGGTGAAAAAATAATCCACGTGGAATTCCTCATATTCCAAATACCTTTCATACAGACTTTTTTCACTTGGGTAGTGATAAACTATTTCTAGCATAAATCGCACGAAGAGGCACTTTACACAAAATTGAGTGTCTCAATCGGAAGCTTTTCTTTCAGTGTGAATTTTTCTCATTTCTAGTCGCGAAATTTAATAAAATCTATTCAATGAAGCTCGTTGCTTCAGGTTTGAGCTAAATGCTCATTCTGTTCTAATTTAAGCGACTTCAGACTTACAAACTGCGAACACGTAAAGAGTAATAACTTTCATTCTTAAAATGAAAGAAAGCCAAACGCAGAGATGAGTAATAATAAAGGTAAGAGAAGCCAATTCGAATTTAGAGAAGATGCAGTGTTGCAACCATCTTTGCTATTGCAAGTGCAGTACTCCATGAATATATTGTGAGTGCCTGTTCTCATTAGACAAAATCTTTCATCTCCATGGATTCCTGGTTCACCCAAAAATGCACAGCTGCGGAAGTATCGCCATTCCCCATTAACTAGAAACATAAGAATAACATTATTGTAGACAAGTCGCATAAAGAACATAAGTCCCAAAAATATAAGGCCTTAACCATGAGTTCTAAAACTAAAATAAAAAAAAATTTATTAAAGATTCTCACCTTTCTGTCGAATTTTCCGACAAAGTGTTGACTTGTAGCCCAGTAGGTGTTCTGGGGGAACTTCTTGACTACAGTCTTTAATAGGCACAGTCGAATTATCAAAAGGATCTGCACATTTTGGATCGGAATCTGATCTACAGTCCCAGCATTTTATGGAAAGACCTGTTGATATTAAATTAAATTATTAAACAGGTTTTCAGCAAAACAAAAACGATTAAAATGATTAAAATTAAGTTTATCCAAAATTTTTGTTTAAAATTTCTGCAATTTTTTTTTTAATTTCAATTGAAAATTTTCGTTTAATTTCTAACTAGAATTAATTATGCGTACAGAGCGATAAAATATCTAATAAAAATATTTTACAAGTAAAATATGAAAATATACAATTTTGAATTCAGATTTCGAATTTTTCGATTCTGAAGAATTCTAAAGAACTTTTTAACAATAATTTTCAAGACAAATTTTGAACAAAAGTATTTTAAAAAAATAAAGCGAAATTTGCAAAGAACCAATTAGGTTTTCGACAACAATGTATATTCGGTATATTGATAACAAAATCACGGGTGCGATTATTTTGTTTTTTTCTTTCATACAACTTCAAGTCATTCAAAAGCCAATCAGATTTACAACAATAATGTAAGCGAGATTTTCGAGACATTTCATCACACCACTTTTTTAAGATAGGATTAATCTAAATAAACATACATTTTTTCTTCTGTACGTAATAGTATTAACTCATTTATTCGTTCATGAGTCACCTGAGTCACGTAGTTGATCAAGACGATCAAAAATCGATCTGTTCGAAGAGTTTAGGTTAGGAAGTTCGTTTCCACAGAAAAAAAATTCGATTTTGAATGGCAAACATACTCTCAATATAAAATGTAAAAAAAAACAATTGTGAGATTAAAAAATTAAAGTTCACTAAGAGAAATGAAAACTCATTTCATTATGAAATTCTTTTGCCAAAGATTATTTCATCAATTCTCAAATCGTTCATAAAACTAATATTTACCTTGTTGAATGTAACACGAGAGCAAAAGGAGAAATCCGAGTTGCGTCAAAACTATGGTTCGATTATTCATATTTATTAGATATAAACAAAAAATTTAAAAAAGAAAAAAACACAAACAGAACAACGCCTAAAGATACTCGATCCACGCCTTTCTCAGTCAGTTTACATTTATACGTTACTAACTTAATTGCAGCTTGAACAGTGTCGTAACTATCATGTCACGAATGAGGCCCCATTACATTGCTGTGGGGCCCACAGTGAGGCAAAAAACGATTTCGAGGATAAATTGATAAGTAGGAACCATTTCTGAACCGATTTGAACGTATTTTCTTAAAAATTAAAGCTAACAAAATTCTGCACAAAACTGTCGATCCAAATTTTGAATAAAAATATAAATATTTAACTATAAGTATTTAATATAACTAAGTTTCATAATTATGGCGGACATTCTAGAATGTTCAGTTAAGGTGACGTCCCATGTCGACAGAAAACGTCGACGTAAAGCAGAAACTCATGAGTGACAGAGATATGCAGATCTGTTTATCACTTTCACTCTCATGAGTTTCGGTTTTACGCCGACATGGGACTGCACCTTTATAGTTCCTTGTAGAGAAATAGGTACAGGAAATTAATTAAAACATTAATTGTAAACAATAGCATTTTCTTTATAAAGGAATTAGTAAAGTTAACATTATGTAGCAGAAACGTTTTATTCTGATAAAATACACAGCAATGAGCGCCTCTGACAAAAGTCACGTAGGCCTGTTTATGCTTGCCCTGATTTAATTTCCACTACAGTCGACATTCATAATAACAACGAAATCCAAGCCGGAGGCCTTCGCAATAACAACCCAATTTTTAGCATTTTAAATTGCGCGCCAATTGTGAAGGACGCTTCCCCCTCCTTCAACGCAGTAGCGATGCTGAGCCAGCTGAGCGGCTGAGTCAAGGGACGTGCGAGAGCAGGTAGTCAGTTCTGTTCCATCCCTTGCAGTGAAAGTGTGTTTCTCTCAGTGCAGTGATAGGCATTTTTCGGTGCAAGTGTTCAGTGGTGGAATTTTGTAAACAAGTGAAAGTGCTGTATCGGTGAGTACGCAAAATTTTTTCCAAATTGCACCCTTTCCTTTTTCACTTTCAAATTAAATCAGAATCAGTGTTTAAAATCAATAATTCTACGACATGTCACGAAAAACCAAATACGTTGACGCAGAGTATGTCCCGAAGCCAGTTCCCGCTAATTGGCGGAAAATAAACGGCTTCGAGGACATACAAGACGAATTAGAAGAAGTAAAAAAGAATGAAGAACGACTGCTTCGGGAGATCGAAGAACTCCGAGAAAAAATTGGTGATTGGTCGGAGTACGATCGCTTTAAGCGACGCTTCGATTCTCCCGAAAATACAAACTCAAAAACAATGACGGACAGTACATCGACTAAAAAAAGACCGACAGACTCTTCTTCATCCGTTCCGATGAAGAAACAAAAACGGATATAAATATCAATAGGAAAAGTTTTTTTTCTTTGACTACTGTTTTTAAATGTTCCTTGACAAGGTTCCTTCCAACCGCCCCGAATTTTTTATAGTTTTGTAATGTGCATGTTAAGGTTTAAGTTTTTTTTTATTTTAGGTCTACAACAATGACAAGGTTGCTTCCAGCAACCGCTCAGACTTATACTATTGGTGGACTTTCAATATAAAATAGTCCATCATTGTATACCTCTGGGTGGTGCTGGAAAATTGCATCGTCTTCAAGAAAAAGCTGCAAAGAATAAAAACCAGGTATCTTTTAATATATTATACGTCTGTGCACAATTTTAATTGATTTTTTATTTTTCAGTTTTA
>UCOH01001365.1:3475-26058 GCA_900474275.1 Synergus japonicus
CTGGAGGGCCGCAAAGGGGGTGTTTTTTGGTAATTTTGGGCTGGAGGACCGCAAAGGGGGTGTTTTTTGTAATTTTGGGCTGGAGGGCCGAAAGGGAGTGTTTTTTGCCTAGTTTGGGCTGGAGGACCGCAAGGGGGGTGTTTTTTAGTAATTTTTGACTGGAGGGCCGCAAAGGGGATGTTTTTGGGTGATTTTGGCCTAGTTTTGGCTGAAGAGCCGCAAAGAGGGTGTTTTTTAGTAATTTTTGGCTGGAGGTCCGTAAAGGGGGTGTTTTTTTGTTATTTTTGGCTGGAGGGCCGAAAGGGGATGTTTTTTGGTGATTTTAGCCTAGTTTGGGCTGAAGGACCGCAAAGGGGGTGTTTTTTTTTTATTTTGGGCTGGAGGACCGTAAAGGGGGTGTTTTTTTGTGATTTCGGCTGGAGGGCCGCGAAGGGGGTGTTTTTGGTATTTAGTTTCGATACTCTTTGCATGAAACGAAGAATTCAAAATCTGACTTCGAAATTCAATGTTTTCATTTTACATTCCGAAGTTTTAGACATCTAGTCTGACGAAGTTTTTATTTTGTTTTATTTTTTAAATTTAGGATTTTATTAGATTCGGAATATCAAAAAGAGTTCAAAAAAAAATTTTTATTTTTATTTATTTCTTAGCAGAATTTTACCCGGAACTTCCCGGGATCTTAAGAGATTTTAAGTGATTTTAAGGAATTTCATTTGATTTTAAGAAAGTTTAGATAATTTTAAGGGATTTCAAGAGATTTCAAGCAAGTTTAAAGGAATTTTTTAAAAAGTTTAAAATATTTTAAAGATATTTAAGAGTTTTGACAAGATTTTAAGGTATTTTTAGAAAAATCTCAAGAAATTTATTCTAATTTAAAAAAAATCAAATGAAATTCATTAAAATCTTTACGGGATTTCATGGAATTTTAAATACTTGTATATAATTAAATACTTGTTAAGACTAATTAACTTATTTTGAGGACTTTCAAGAGATTTTATGACATTTCATGGGATTTTTAATAATTTTGAGGGATTTTACGAAATTTCATTGAATTGTCAGGAATTTTAAGAGATATAATGAGACTTTATAGGATTTTAAGTAATTGGAAGTAATTTTAAGCAATATAAATTGATTTTGGTAAACTTAAAGGAGTTCCATAAGATTTCATAGAATTTTAAGTAATTTTAAGGGATATAACGATAGGTTGTGAAATTTTAAGGGATATCAAGTAATTTTGCAATATTTAAAGGAATTTCAAAAGATTTTAAAGGAAGTTAAAAGGATTTCAGATATTTTATAGAATGTTATGTAATTTTAAGGATTTCCAAGGGCGATTCAAGGAATTTTACCAAATTTCATGGAATTTTCAGTAATTTTAATTATTTTAAGAAATATAAATTGATTTTGCGAAATTTAAAGGTATTTTACGAGATTTCATTGGATTATCGGAAATTTTAGGAGATGTCATGACATTTCATAAGATTTTTAATAAGTTTAAGGGATTTTACGATATCTTAATGAATTTTAAGATATTTAATGATATTTTATGATATTTTTATATTTTTACTTTCAAGAATTCCAAGGGATTCAGAATTAATTTCAGTATATTAATTATTAACAGTTTACACCTTGTGAACTTTTTAAAGGATTTCGAAATATGTAAAACAATTTCAAGAAGTTTTAAGAGATCTACGGAAGTTTTCAAGATTTTTAAGGATTTAATAAATTACCTCCAACCGTATAAGAAATTTATATGTATTTATTGAGTTTGTAAAGATAAACTAGCTGTGAATTCGATTTCCGTTCTTTTAGTTAACTATCAAAATATTTTTTTTCTGCTCAATTGTTAAACATTTTGCTTCCTCATTATGATAAAGTTGCAAATAATTTAATTCCTCATAGTATTAAAAAATATATTTAAAATTCGATCTTGGATCGAAAATTCGATTGCAGATAAAATGGATTAAAATTAAAAATTTTTTAAAATGGATTTAATTTCAAACCTACTCTGCGTAATTTCGATTTAATTATTCGTAATTTCGATTTAATAATTTTTATGCACACTTAATTGTCTAAAGCGTGCAGTCTTTGCGATACAATAAACAAAGCTTTGATACTCAATTAAAAAATGATTCCGACGCTTTTTTTCGCAATATTAATATATAATGCGTAATATAATATGTAAATGTGAGGGTGAGCCATTATAAAGAGTAATTAAGCAATTGTCTAGACCATTTTTTACACTCTTCTTCAGACACAATAATAACGTATAAAAAACGTAATTCAGAATATCGAGAACAGTAGATAATAATAATTATATGCAACGAATCACTGTTTAATTTTCCACTGAAAAAAATGTTTCGATTTTATAAAGCCAAATTATTATATTCCAAAATTAAAAAAAAAATTATATATGTATATATATTTACATTTTCATCAGAGAAGATATTATAATCAAGTTTTCTCATAAATTAAAAAAATCTGTAAAAATTCGAAGATACTTCACTTTGTAAAGAAACATTGCACTTATAAAAATGATAATTATTATAATTATTGCGTATATAAAGAAAAATGAATAACTTATAGGGAAAGAATTGGATGTGAAAAATATAGATAATGATTTGCTAATAGTTTTATTAATAAAACTTTGTTGTGATAAAAGGAGATTAACAATTAGTACTGTCTACAATATAATTACAAGCGAGACAATCATGTTATTGGATTACCAAAGAGACAATCCATTTTTTCATTGTGTTAGTGATAACTTTTATTTTCATAAACACAGAATATTTAAGTCACTATCATGGTAATTGTCGAGACAGACTCGTGTGACTCTTACATATAATCACCACCAGACGAGAAAAATCATGACTTCTGATAACTTTCGATTATATCCAAACGAGACTGGTGTTACAATTTAATTAGTTGATTGTTGATATTACCATATCATTATTGTAATAAATGGAATAGTTTTAAATAGATAAAAAAAAAGAGAATCGATCTTTTGGTTTCTATAAACACCTTTTTTTATATGAAAGAATTAATAAAGAATTAAAAATGTTGTTAAATATTGACAGATATCGACAAAAGTCTTCGGATTTCGAAATCGGAATAAAATCAACTTTTAGTCAGATTGTACCTATAGTATACTTTATATTATGAAAAATATATTTATGTACATTAGGTTATCTCCATTAAGATATTTTCAGTTTCTTTTGCAAATAAGAGAGATTTGATAAGAGCAACAAAATTTGCGAAAGAATATATGCATGTGATGTTGAGGTTTGTGAAGCGTGATAAATCTAACTAATTGCGACATCAATTTTAAAGTTTAAATCACTCTTATCAATCTCATGTTCTCAAATTATATCAGTGTCGCATATTTTTTTATTATCCTTATCTAGTGCTACTAATAATACAGAAAAGCGATATTGACATCAATTAAAATTAAATTTACATTAAGGACACATTTACATGTACATTACTAATTATTATTATTTTTATTATTTATTACTAGTTTAATTATTTTGATTATCCTATAGACACATTGCCTTAATTTCAAATGACTGAAAGTCTGAAAAACATTTTTAAACGTTTGTCGTTAAGAATATATGTTCCATTCTTTTCTGTTTAGCCTATCGTAATATTCTCCACTGTTATGACTGACAGATGCCCTCTCACCCTCCAATTCCTCTGCATCAGGATTTTTTAATCTGCCTATACCGCAATTGTGTGATATCGTTATTTGAAAAGTAATTACGCAAGGATCACGATCACATGACGTATTGTACATAGAAGAATTGAATTATGCCATACGTGCATCACAAATATCAGCCTATCATTTTTTTATGCACTCATTTACGCGTCATTTATTGACGCAAAGAGATCTCGATTGTTCTGTCAAAAAGTTTACGATAAAATCACCCTGACGGCAGGTTCGGATTGAAATTCATTCCGAACCAATCCGAAAATTTCCGAATCATTCCGGAATTTGTGTCCGAACCAAACAGTTTCATTCCGATCTAATCCCAATGATGTTTTCAATTCTTTTTAATCTCTGTCTCAACTCCAAATTCAATCCGAATGAATCCGAAGCTTACCTTTTAATCATTTTTAATCCCTCGCCCCTAATCCGAATGAATCCGAAATCTATCCGAATACACTTTTTATTCCGTCATTCCAATCCAAATAAATCCGAACACACTTTTCAATCCGTACGTCTAATCCGATTGAATCCGAAACTAAACCGAACTCACATTTCAATCCGAATGAATCCGAGCCTCATCAAAAAAGATTTTTTAATCCTTTTTAATCCTTTCCAATCCGTCAGTCTCTACAAAGTTAAATCCGAATGAATCCGACTTTAAACCGAATGAATCCGATTCTAATCCGAGCAAAGTTTCAATCCTTTTCTATCCGATTTCCAATGCGAATGAATCCGAGTAAATTCCGAAATACTTTCAATCCTTTTCAATCCATGCCCAACAAAGATTTCAGTCCGAATTAATCCGATATTCAATCCGACACACTTTTCAATCCGAATCAATACGAACGAATTTTAATCCTTTTCTATCCTAGTTCTAAACTGAAGTTACCGTTCAATCCTTTTCAATCCGTGCCCTCAATCCTAATTAATCCAAAATCAATCCGTATGAATCCGAAAACAATCCGAAATTATTTTCTATCCCTTCCAATCCAAATGAATCCGAAAAAGTTGTGACTAATCACTTAAAAATAAAATTTATATTTAAAAAAATGTAAGTGCAAATATATGTCACTGAACAGTATCCTTCACTTTAAATTGGAATTTTTGCTTCCATCTTGGATTAGATCGGATTCATTCGGATTGAAATCCTTCCTTAAACCTCGGATTAGATCTGATTAATTCGGATTGAAATCTTTTCTTTGACTTCGGATTAGATTGGTTTCATTCGGATAAAAATTCTTCCTTTAACCTCGGATTAAATCTGATTCATTCGCATTAAAATCCTTTCTTCGAGCTCGGATTAGATCTGATTCATTCGGATTTAAATCCTTTCTTTGACTTCGGATTAGATTGGTTTCATTCGGATTGAAATTCTTCCTTTAACCTCGGATTCAGTCGGATAGAAATTTTGGATTACTTCGGATTCAGCCGGATAGAAATCGAGGATAAACCTTGGATTAGATCGGATTAGAATCCTCTTTTTCATTTCGGATTAAATCGGATAGGAATCCTTAGATCGACCTCGGATTGATTAGGATAGGAGTCTTTGATCGGACTTCGGATTAGATCGGAATGAAACTTTTTGCTTGGGATACAAATTCCGGAATGAAATTGATTCAAAAGGATACATTTTTTTCTATCCGAACCTTCCACCAGGGCTACCTTAAACATATCATCATTTTTTTATACATATGTTTACTAGCAATTATGATTCGATTAATTTCTCGTTTTTGCTCACCTTTTGCCAGTAGAAAAAATAATTTAGAATTTTCATGTCAGGAATTTCCGTAAGTCTCATAAAATTCCTTAATTTCGTGAAATTCCTTTAATTTTCGTAAATTCACTTGATATGCTTTAAAGTTATATACTCAAAGACCTATGAAATCTGATTAAATGTCTTAATATTTCTGAAAATCCACTGAAATTGCGTGAAATCTCTTGAATTCCTTAAAAGTCCTTAAAATTACTAAATATTCCTAATATATGGTAAAATCCCTTAAAATTATTAAAAACCTCATGAAATGTATTGAAAGTCATCAAAATAAGTTAATTAGTATTAAAAATTAGCTATTTAATTATATACAAGTATTTAAAATTCCCTGAAATCTCGTAAAATCTCTTTCGCTAAATCAATTGATATTTCTTAACATTACTGAAAATTCCATGAAGTCTCATTATTTCTCTTAAAATTACTAAAAATTCCATGAAATTTCGTTAAATTCTTTAAAATCTCTTGAAAATCCAATATAGTCTCAAATCCTTTAAAATTTTGAAAAATAAAAGTCTTTTAAATTAATATCTCTTAAAATATCTTGAAATCCCTTCAAATTACTTAAAATTCCATGAAATCTCGTAAAATCCTTGAAATCTAATGAAATTCCTTTAAATACCATAAAGTACTTCATATCCCTTAAAATTCCAGAACCTATAGTTATATCCCTTAAAATTACATAAAATCCCATAAAATTCCTTTGAGTTAACATCCCTTAAAGTCTCATTATATCTCTTAAAATTACTCAAAATTCCACGGAATTTCGTTAAATTCTTTAAAATCAAGTATCGATTTTACGGAACTGAAAGGAATTTAATAAGATTTTATAAAATTTTAAGTAATTTTATGGGATACAACAAAAGATTATCGAATTTTAAGGAATATCAAGGAATATAAAATAAATTTATAAAATCTAAAGGAATTTCACCAGATTTTGAATTTTAATAGATTTCATGACATTTCGTGGTATTTTAAATAATTTGAAGGGATTTTACGCTAGAATATCGTAAAATCCCATAAAATTATTAAAAATCCCATGAAATATCATGAAATCTCTTAAAATTCCTAACAATTCAATGAAATTTCGTAAATGCCTTTAACATATTTCAAAAATCTGTTGAAAATCCTTTAAATTTCGCAAAATCAATTAATATCCCTTAAAATTATTAACAATACCATGAAATGTCATAAAATCTCTTGAAAGCCCTCAAAATAAGTTAATTAGTATTAATTATTAATTATCCTTCAAAATCTGGTGAAATTCTTTTAAATTTCGTAAAATCATTTAATTCCCTTCAATTTTTCAAAATTCCATAAAATTTCGTTAAATTCTATAAAATTCTTGAAAATCAATTATAATTATCAAATCCTTTAAAATTTCTAAGAATAAAAGAATTTAAAATTAATATCTCTTAAAATATATCTTGAAGTCCCTTTGAATTACTTAAAATTCCATGAAATTTCGTAAAAGCCCTTGAATCCCTGTCAATTAATATATGAATTGATTCTGAAACATTATTATTATTATTTCTTAAAATTACTCAAAATTCCATGGAATTGAGTTAAATTCTTCAAAATTCTAGGAAATCCAATATAATCTCACCAAATCCTTAAAAATTTCTGGAAATAAATTTCCTTAAAATGACTTAATATCTCATAAAATATCTTCTAGTCGCTTAAAATTACTAAGAATCTCCCAAAATTCCATCAAATCCCATAAAATTACTTAAAATCACATGAAGTCTTATGAAATCCCTTAAAACTCGTGAAAATCAAATGAAATTTCGTAAATCCCTTGAAATCCCTTAAGTCGTTAAAATAACTCAATATCCTATGATATATCGGTAAATCTCTCAATATTATTTAAAATTTCATGCAATTTCGTAAAATCCTTTAAAATTTCATAAAATTCCTAGAAACACCAAGAAATCACTTAATATTTTTAAAATCTTAATAAATTTCGTAAAACCCTTTGAAATTCCTTAAAATTATTCAAGATTCCAATAAATCCCATTAAATCTCTTAAAAGTCTCTGCAATTACTTAAAATTACACAAAATATATAGTCAAATACGTTAAAACTAATTTATAATTCCATAAAATCTCATAATTTTGATTTGGTTTGGTACGGATACAAATTTTATTAGAATTAGAAAATTTTGGATTGGTGCGGAATAAATTTCAATCCAAAAATTTCGCCAGGGACGTTTAGTTCTCAAATGAAATTACAAATAATATATTTTCTCTTCACCGCGCTTCAATCATGTAACTTTTTTTCAATTGAACAAAAAATTTGTTTTTTATAATAAAATTATCTTCCTATCAATATTTACTTGTGCGTAATAAGCTTATGATTGGTGTTACGTACAGCGTACTATATTACAAATTAGTCTCGTGATAAGGAGCCATTTAAGGATAAAAGTAATTAAACACAAAAATAATTAGAACTCTTATGGCCCCCTTTCTGTTTATCTGGTCTTAGGAACTTACCCATCTGACAAATAAATACGCACGAGGAAAACATTATTAAACGCGTTTTTTATTGTCTGTAAATTATAAATTATAAAATTATATTATAAAATTATAAATTATAATATTACATCTTATGATTTCTTTAATTTTCTATCATGTTTTGACATGTTCTGATACACTTTTAACTTATAATTTAATAATTTCCACTAGAAAATAAAGGTCAAGACCAGTATGTAGAAGACCTATGACGCATTAAACGAGCATCGAAGAGCCAATGGCATTCATTTTTAACAAATTTTTCTTTTGATCCACTTATCGATGCCTTCAGAATTATCTAGAAGTTTACCGATTACAATTTTCAATAAAACCAAGTTTTTTTCGGTTAGTCAATAAAATTGCAACTTTTGCAAAATTTTTATAAAAAAGAGATTTCTTCAAATAATGTATCTCACTGAATGGGAAAGTTTTATAAATCATATCAGAATATGCAGACATTTTAGAATTTATATATTGACAAGATGATATGAATTTTATGATTATTTATTTTTTTTTAATGATTTTTAAAGTTTTTTTTCCAATTAGGTATCAATTATAATGTGAATTAGCTATAATCAATTATTATATCATTATTATCAGTTATTATTATATTATTATCATATTATATCATTTAAGGAATTAAATTGAAAGGCAAAATATTTTAAAACCGGGTTTCATCGTTTTATATAATATTCACAATAAATTGCGAACACAATAATTCAGTTATGTGTATAATTTATAGTGTGCATTTATATAAGACAGAAATATGTATTTCCAACACACTTATAATTTATAATTGAAAAACAGCTTTGCTTATTTCTCCATTTTTCAGCGCAGCCAAAGCCTGCTTATGTTCTGACAATTTGTAAACTCTAATACCAAGTTTTTCGTAACAAAGATAAGTGTCAGCCATAGCTTTTACAAGAGACAATCCTTTAGGGAAAGTGTAGGGATTTATGTTGACACCCAAGATAGACAATTCTTTCTTGTAAATCTGCAAAAAAACATAAAAAAGTCTTTTATAATTGTATTTTTGTTTAATTTTTGTCTTCTTCAACTTTTATGGTGAAATTTTACCTCGAAGGGTGAAATAGAAATTGTCGTTTTGGGATTAGCAACACCAAAGATACATAGACGTCCTCCTACTCCCAAATGATTAAATGCAGATTCCACCGCAGGTCCAGAACCGCTGCAATCTATCGCCAAATCGAATTCGCTGTCTTTCAAATCTGCTGGACTCTTAACAGCGTAATCCAATTCTGAAATGAAACAATTGTTTAAATATTATATATAAAAAATATATATAAATATGATATATGATATTATATGATATAAAAAAAGTTTCTCTACAGATTTATCTTATGAAAATACTTTTTTTTCTTACTTAATTTCTTAACGATCTCTCTTCTTTTCTCCTGAGGTTCGCAAACGGTGACCGTTTTTCGCAAACCATGTAAATGAAGAATAGATGCCCATAAAAGTCCAATAATTCCTGCACCACTTAAAAGGACGTTGGTTCCAACATGCACAGGATTTACAATATCCCAACCATGGGCAAGACAAGATAGAGGCTCACTGAGTGCTGCTTGGGCCATTTCAACTCCATCCGGTATTAAGTAGGTCTTTTTTCAAGGATATAAATCTTAATGAGTTGGATATTAAAAATAAACGGATCGTAAATTAATAATTATTTAGACCTAATCCATTTCAAATCAAATATATTCTACACTTGAAGATTGCAGAACCTTTTTGTTGTTTTTAGATTGGGTTGAAGTTTCAGACGTCTAGTCTGACGAAGTTTTTTTATTTCTTTATTTTTTATATTTATTTGATTAAGAATATCAAAATAAGATTTATTTACTAGCAGAAATTTACCCAGAGTTGTCTGGGATTTTAAAAAATTTTAAAAGACTTCAAAGTATATTCAAAAGAATTCAAAATAATTTAAGGATATTCAAGAGTTTTCACAATATTTCAGGATATATTAAAGGATTTAATCAGATTTGTTTTGACTTTAAAGAATTTCGAGGAATTGATTCTAATATAGACGAAATTAAATGAAATCCCATAAAATATTTTACATTTTTTGAAATTTTGTCAATCTTCTGTAAATTATTTAAATCGTTTGAAATATTTCAAAATTCTATGGAGTTCATTAAAATCTCTTAAAATATCTTGAAATATTTTGAAATCTCGTAAAATCGCTTGAAAGCTCTTAAAGTTCCTTCAAATTTCTGGAAGTTTCTTAAATTCCTGAAAATGACACGAAATCTCACAAGATCCTTCAATATTTCTGGAAATCCCAATTAAAAAGCAATTCTTGAAATTCTAAAAAAAGTCCTCAAAATTACTTACAATTTTTTGCAATCCTTTAATTAAAGTCTCTTTAAATTTAAATATAAATTTACTTAAAATTTTAAGAAATCTCTTAAAGTCCCAAACAACGCTGAGTAAATTTCTGCCAGTAAATAAATAAAAGTATTGGTTTCTGGAAACTGAGGAAAATTTCCTAAGAATATATGGGTATTTGAGTTTTTCTGCTTTGTTTCTCAAAAAAAAAACCCAATTTTTTAAAAACTTCTATACCTTTTGACCTAATTGAGATATTTAGGAGTTCCTTTCCAGATTCTGGTGCTTAAACACCAGAAAGAAGAAAATAATTATCTTCTTTCAAAATCTGCAAAAAATGTAGAAAATTTCGAAATTCTGCAATTTAAGTGTAGAACCTGTTTGATTTAAAATGGATTCGGATTTTTATTGAAATTAACTATGTAATTTATGAATTGTTCGTTTCATATTAACCTGAACTTCAGGAACAATAACGTGACTTGCCCATCCGCCATTTCTGAAGACACCAATGGTATTGTGAATACCACCATTTGCACAGTAGTGATAATTACCAGAATGGCAAACTTTACATAAAGTACAGCCACTGTTGGGGTCAACAGCTACTTTGTCACCAACTTTAAAAGTTTTCACATCAGAACCAATGGCCTCGACTGTTCCAACAAATTCGTGACCAGGAGTAAACGGAGTATCTTTGCAAGGAAAGTCACCCTAGAATTAAAAAAGAAAATATTACAATATTTTACACAAACATATTGAAATACTATTGGTTAAAATGGTTCTCAAAATGTATTTCAAATGTAAAATGCAAAATAGGTTCACAAAATCGTGGAAAACTTTTATAGAAATTCTAAAAAAAAAAAGAAAAACCTATATCCTTTGATAACTTTTCGAAATATTGAATTTTAAAAACTGGGAAAAAAATTTCACAGCACGTGGTGTCGTCCCTTAAAGAAATTTTAATGAATTTCAAAGGATTTTAAAAGATTTTAAGGGATTTTATTTGAATTTAAGGAATTTCAATTATATATCAATTGTATAGTTTTATGGAATTTTAAGGGCGTTGGACCCAAGTATTAAACCGAAAATTCAGTTCTCCATTTTACTCAACGAAAATTGTAGACAAATATTTTTTCGCTCTGTAGCGCTAATCTTTTTTCAAATATAAGACTGCATACAGAACGATAAAATATTTAATTTCGATATTTTTTGTATAAAACGAGGAATTCAAAATCTAACTTCAAAATTGAAATTTTCATTTTATTTAACAAATATTTCAATTAGATATTTTTTCGCTCTGTAACCATAATTCTAGTTAAAAATTGATTAATTCTACGAAGGGAAAAAATTCTAAATTTAATATTTGTTGAGTAAAATGAATAAATCGAATTTCTAGATTAGAACTTGGCTCCAACACCCTTAATTGAAGTTTGGTCATTTAAAAAAAAAATTTATTTTTATAAATCTATCTTCCTGATAAAAATATATCTTATAAAAAATATATATTTAGGGTAGAAGCTTCTTTGAAATTTTGCAAGTAGTTCTTTTTGTGGACAAAACCGATAATAAGGAAAATATAATTATAAATAGCCTTATCAATGTAGTGTCGACTTTGACCTTATGCTCGCAAATAATGTAAGTTAATTATTTATAAATGAAAAAATTATATGAAAAATCTATCCAGTATTTTAATTTCTAAATAAATTTCTAATTTATTTTTGTTTTTTTACTTTTAAATATTTCACTCTATATTTAAATAAATATAAATACATTTTTTACATAAACAATTAAACATAAAGCTTATTAAATAGAGAAATATAAAATTTTTTGCATACTTCTAAAATGTGAACATCAGTGCCGCAAATTCCAGAAAATGCAACTTTCACGAGGATTTCATCTTGAACAGGTTTAGGAATGTTTCCCTTTTTTAGAGAAATAGTTTTACTTTTAGAATCGAAGCTGAGAAATTCCATTGTAGATTTGCAAACGTTTCAAAACAAGATCTTCACGCAACCGTGTCTTCAATCCACTGAAAGAAAGAAGAAGTGTGTACAGAATATTTATCGCATAGTTCTTCTTATATACGAGAGCATTTATTAATTACGCAAGGATTTTGGATGGGAGAATAGCTTATCCATGATAATATTATTATCTTCGGATTAATAAAAAAATAAAATTTCGTAATATCAATATCAGTTCATAAACCTCATGTGGAAAATTTTTATTCTAAAATCAAAATAACAAGTACAGTCGTAGAGGGAAGATTATAGGTATCCCTCTATGGTACAGTATGATTCATGAGTTCTTTGTGGGCGTGTCAATTCTACCCTGGTTTCCATTTGAATCTTACTGTACAGATAATTTATTACAAAAAAAACAAGGGAGAGAGAGAAAAAGAGACAATATTTCTTTGACTAACGATTCTGTAACTTAAAGTCTACAAATTAAATGATCAGAAATGTGCCCCGTCAAAATTAGTTTCATATTTAGCGCCTTTGACCATGCACTGTTCGTACTGGTTCCTACCGCAACTGCTTCCGGCAGCCGAAAGTGAGATTTTAGGGTATTTAATAATATTTGAAAATATTGTAAAATCAGAAATAATGTTTTATACAATATGCAGAAAATCATAAAATCACTCAATCTATTATATAAATATTTTAATATATACCGTAACTGACACTTTAGTTCGTTAAAATACAATGAATTATTCATAAAAAATGAATTTTTAGCATTTTATAACTTCCTGTGATGAATTTTACGACGCATGCGCACTGGCCATTAGAGAAAATGGCGTCAAGCCGGTCAAGCGGTCAAGCCGTCAAGCGTCATTGACCCGATTGACACGTTGAGATTTTGACAATCGTCACTACAGTCACTAAAGAAATGCTAAAGAAAGACGGAGCCGGGTCGACCCGGTTTAGATTTGCAAGTTTACGTTGAAGTGGAAGTGATTGAAGTAATTTTATGATTGTAATTGATAGACTTTTGTTATATATTAAGTTTGTGTTTCTTACAAAACTTGAAAATTGCTTAAACTCTTTTAAACAATGGGTGAAAGTAGGAAAGAGTTTCAAAGGCTTCCTACTAACGTCTCTCCTTATCATTATGATATTTCTATGACACTGGATCTCCAGAATTTCATTTCTACAGGAGAACAAAATGTCCATATTAAGGTAAGTTTTTTTACATGTTGACAATTAAAGTAAACCTCAGTCGAGTTTTAAAATTCAACTTTACAGATATGTCTAAGGCTTATTGACTTCAATTCAAGTTCTAAAATTTAAAAGTTTAATCTTTTCATTTTACTGATTTTACTCAACAATAATTATAAATCTTTTTGCGAATCTTTATTCTGACATATGATTTTAAAAATGTTGTTATCTGTTTTGAAAATAGGTGGAAGAGTCTACAAATCAAATAATACTGAATTCTGTAGACATTAACATTAAAAAGGTTGTGTTTCATAATACAAATGGAACAGTAATCCCTGCAAACAAAATAGAACTGAATCCTACTGAGGAAACAGCAACAATACTTTTCCCCGACAGTCTTGAAATTGGAAAAAATGGTTACTTGCATTTCGAATTTCAAGGTGAAATCAACGACAGACTGAAAGGATTATATCGGAGCAAGTACATGGGGTATGTGGGTTAAAAACAATTAAAATCTATGTATGGGTATCCGAAAATCCCGAACAACGCTGGATAATTTTTGCCGATTAATTATAAAACATGTTTCTTTTAGGACTGATGAAAAAATTACATATGCAGCAGTGACACAATTTGCACCAGTAGATGCCAGACGTTGTTTTCCGTGTTGGGACGAACCAATTCTCAAGGCTACATTTGATATGACACTGAAAATTCCTAAAGGACTTTTGGCTGTCTCTAATATGGTAAATATATTTGGAAAATTTTTAAACTTCAGAATTAAAAATTCAAATAGATTGCAATCAATGTGTATTTTCAATTTCTATTACAGCCTCTCAAGTCCAAAATTGAAAACGACAAAACTGACACCTGGATTTTCGAAACCACTCCCATCATGTCAACTTACCTTCTCGTCTTCGTCGTCGGTGATTTCGACTGCCTAGAAGGTAAAACCATTGAAGGAACTCTTGTAAAAGTTTACACTCCAAAATCAAAATCCCACCAAGGACAATTTGCTCTGGAAATAGCCACAAAAGTAATTTCTTACTACAATCAATATTTCAAAATCTCTTATCCACTCCCCAAACTCGATCTATTACCAATTGCTGAGATGGCATTTGGAGCAATGGAAAACTGGGGTCTCATAACATTTCTTGAAAGTAACCTCCTAGTGGATCCTGAAAACACCTCAGCTATAAGAAAACGATCAATTGCTCTTATAATAGGTCACGAAATAGCTCACCAGTGGTTTGGAAATCTGGTTACCATGAAGTGGTGGGACGACTTGTGGCTTAACGAAGGCTACGCTTCCTTTATAGAATTTCTCTGTGTAGATTATCTTTTTCCAGAATATAATATCTGGAACCATTTTGTAACTCGTACTTACATACCGGCCCTAAAATTAGATGCTCTAAAAAATACACATCCAATCCAAATTCTCATTCACCATCCATCAGAGATAGATGAAATATTCGATGAGATTTCCTATAACAAAGCTGCAAGTATAATAAGAATGTTGCATTCTTACATTGGAGAAGAAGATTTCAAAAAGGGAATGAATGTCTATCTTAAAAGATTTTCCTACGCAAATGCTCAAACTGAGGACCTTTGGGCAGCTTTAGAAGAAGTGAGCAAAAAACCTATTAAATCAATTATGCCCACTTGGATGAAGCAAGAAGGTTTCCCAACATTGGATGTTAAACATCACTGGCGTGACAACGACTTGGTATTGTCTTTTTCTCAATGTAGGTTTGTTGCTGACGGTTCATCTGCGGCTGATTCTGAGAACAATCTCTGGATGATTCCTTTGCAGATAAGTTCTGCGCAATCGCCTAAAAAAGAAATATTCAGCAGTGTGATGGACGAAAAGAAAATTAAATTTGTTCTGAAGAATATAGAAAAGAATACTTGGATTAAAGTAAATCCTGGAACGATTGGATTTTATAGAACCAGATACAGCTCTGATTTACTGGAACTCTTGATTCCAGCAATTAAAAGTAGGGAATTACCTGCTCTTGATCGATTGGGAATTTTGAATGATATGCTTGCTTTTGCTCAGGCTGGACGAGTTTTAACTGTTAGGGTTTTAAGGTTACTCCAAGCTTTTCAATTGGAGGATGATTCTACTGTTTGGTCAAACATTGTTAGTTGTTTAAATAAAATTGGATTGCTTGTGGAAAATTTGGATTATGAGAGTTCTTTCAAAAGGTATGGTCGTTCACTTTTACGAGATATTTGTTCGAGATTAGGCTGGGATCCTAAACCTAATGAAAATCATTTAACGACCATCTTAAGGCCTTGTATTCTTGAGAATATGGTTTTTCTGGATGACGAGGAGATTATCGAAGAAGCTAAGAATAAATTTGAGTTACACATTTCTGGAAAAATTTTTCTTCTACCAGATTTGAGAACTCCAGTATATAAAGCGGTTATTTCAAGTGGAAATGAAGTGACTTTAGAAAAAATGTTGAGACTGTATCGAGAATCAGATTTGCAAGAGGAGAAAGTTAGGATTTTAAATGCTATTGGCACAGCGAGAGAAGAGAGTTTAATTATTAAAGTATTAGATTTTATTATTAGCGAGGAAGTTCTTGTTGGGGATACGGTTAATGCTTTTTCTTCAGTAACAACATCTTACAAAGGTCGCAACCTAGCCTGGGAGTTTTTTAAAAAGAATTGGAATTTATTTTTACAGAGATATCAGGGAGGAGTTTTGCTATCGAGACTAGTTAAATTCGCGACTGAGAAATTTGTTACTGAAGAAAAGGCAAGGGAAATTGAAGATTTTTTTGAAAACAAACCGAAAGAAAGTATCGCAAGAGCAATTTTGCAGGGGGTAGAAAGCGTTAGATTAAATTCAGCTTGGCTAAATCGAGATAGAGAGCCAATGCAAAAGTTCTTCAGCTCTCAATAACGAATTTTGTTAATTATAAAAATGTTATTTGATTTTCTTATATGTAATTAGAATTAGATAGTTTTATGCAATATTTTTTTTACAGATGACGACTTATAACAAATCAGTGTACAAAATTATTAATTTCTTGAAAATATATTAAGTACGATGGACAATTGTTAAAAAAAGCAAAAGAAAATTATATTTAAAAATATTAAATTGATATTAAAAATTAATATTTTTTTTAAAGAAGTCGACTTAACATAATTGAGTATTAGAGTAAGATATTTTTTGTAAATAAAAGTTTGAAGATTGTGTTTATTAAAATTTATTAATTCTAGCTAGCATATAATAATTTTTTTTGTTTTATAAAATTATTGAATAAGTAGTTTTGATAGTTAAGATTATTAAGTTGTAGTTTAATATATTTTAATGTAAGATAGGTTTACCAATTACGATCATAAAAATTTAGTGTTTTAAGATAAAAATTGTAAAATCTCGAAAAAATAAATAACTTTATATTTTAATCGTTGAAAGTCCAATTATTTAATTGTAAATTATTGGTGATTAGAACAAATAAATATAGTTAAAGGGGTAGGTAAAGCATAACAATTAAAAACTTTCAAAATTTTCGTTCATTAAAATTCAGTATAAGAAGTTTACTGTCAACCAGTAAACGTAAAATTCTGACATTGTAAAAACTTCGTACAAAAACTTATGTCAATGAGATTCTACGAGCGTTTGATCGCAATAAACTTCACTAAAAACGATATGTTCGTCAGAACAAGAATAATCCCTGTCGTGAGTATACAGTCTATGTACTTTGTTAAATACGCATGATTTTACCATGATTCGGTACGTAAAAATTACTTCGTTCGTAATATACAAATTATTTCACTAAGAATAAATGGCTCTGAATCGTCCTTACAAACCATAAATACCAAATTCTAAAAGACGCATTGTTTTAAGAAACAATTTTAACGACACATTGTGCCCAATCTATAAATTCCTTTTATAAAACAACAATCGAGATTCCGTATTAATGATGTCAGAGCCACATTGAGATTAATATAATAAATATTGTTCTAAACTGAAGATCTTGAGTGAAAAAGGATTTAAGTTGCCAAAATTGTAATTCTATTCCATTTTTCACCCAGATCTTCCGACTGCACGCAATCGCGATTTTTTCGACATCTGATATGCCAGTATTCTGGAAGCTACATACGAAAAACGCATTAAGATTATTTCTCCCTATGAACCATTAGGTTTAATATTATGAATTTTTGGAATATCGATTTGTACGATTACTTAACACTTCGTTGTACCTTACGCGAGCGTAAATTATACAAAGGATCACACTTCTCATTTTAGTATAAACAACTACAAAAATAACATCACGATAAAATATTCAGTGAAGTTAAGTCGTTCGGCTTAAATATCTAAAATGTAATGAAAATAGTCGTGATTACTAAGGCAAGCAACCATTTCGAGGCAATGCGATATTCTCCGGCTGCTGATTGAAGTCCTGGATAATTAATATCTGGAGAAAAAATTTCTATAACAAGAAGAAAATATCACTTTAATTAAATATAAATTTGTTTTCTGAAATGTCATTTGTACTTGTATATATTTACAGAACATTCCTAAAGCTAACTATTAGTAATTTCACTTAAAAGATTTTTGTACATACCTCATCATAGCTGCAATAATTAAAGATAAAACTACCAGAGGCCCTGAAGACATCGGAATAACTCCTGTTCCGTAATGAGCTTGGCCACAAGCAGGCGGGCAAACAGGAATAATGGTTTCTGCACAAACAAATACGAGAAAAACTAAGACATGCTGCCTACAAAATTAAAGAAGCTGCCAATGCAACTCAAAGACAGTATTTGAAAAAAGATCCATAGATTTTAGGTAAAAATAAAAGTAAAAAAAAATTTAAATGAACTAAAAAAATCTCATGCCAATTTGCACGTACGATTTACTAATTAGATCCAAGCATCATTCATGTTCCAGTGAAATTACTGGATTCGACATAATTTACAAATAATACTTTCTTCTTTTATACAAACAAACACAATACTAAAATACAATTATTGCATCTACAGAATCCGAGAAGTAAACAATCAAATACTGAATAATATAAGTTATAATAAATAGATTATAAGAGCTTCTGGATTATAATTGAACACGAGATATTAAAATTAAACTTTCTTTTTGGGAAATAATTTACTTACCAAAAAGCTCAACTTTGGTCTCAGCAGTTCCAAGTTTATTGGATGCCTTGCAAACATATTCTCCGTATTGCCTTTTTTCAATCGTGATGACTCTTATTGTCGTATCAGTATATTCGTCAGCGGTAGCGAAATGAGATATACTGTAATGTTGATTATTAGATAACTGGATATCATCCTTTATCCAAACGATAGCGGGTGGAGGATAAGCTTCCACGTGGCATTCCAAGTCCATATCGTATTGTAAAGCTTGTCCAAGACGTGGTCGAGGTGCGGTAATTACGGGAGCGAATTCAACTTCAACGTTTATATTACGTCTTGCTCCACGACCAACTCCATTTTCCGCTACACAGTAATACGTGCCACGGTCATCCTTTTTAATTGATGGGATTTTCAACGTGTTTCCTCTATAAGTAAGATATTTTTTCTAATATTGAACAGTTTAACGTACATTTTTTTTATTTTACAGGCTCTTCTAACAGTAAATACGCGTTTTGCCTTATGTACTTTGAAAAATAAAATGAAATGGAATCGGTCAAGTGAAATTTTTACAATTAATTCAAGAAATTCCGAAAAATCCAATTACCGATAAATAGATCCTCCTGTGGGTAAAATCGCGTTGTTTTCTCTGCGCCATGAAACCCTTGGAAGTGGAAATCCGCCAGCGTAGCATTCCAATTGGATGGGTTGACCTTCACTAACAACTAAAGCCCTAGTAGAATTATCACTGATAATTGGCGGTCGGCGAACTTGCAACTCGACTTCTGCTGAGATTCGATTATTCAGAGAAATGAGGACCTGGCATTGATAAAATCCAGCATCCGTCTCCTGGATGTCCTTAATCTGAAAAAATTAGAATAAAATAGTCATCAGTTATTCAGGTTTTCTAGGTCAATTAAAAAAAAAATTTATTTAATTTACTTACCTGTAAACTATAAGTGGATGAAGCTGTATCATATCTTAGAGCAAATCTACTATCTCGAACAATCAAACTTGTGCCAGTAGAGAGTGGTAACTGATCATGTCCTCCTCCACCTCTATTAATTTTAATCCACAGGACGGGATATTCCGTTCCATATTGCACAGAACATTGGAACTCTACAGACCCTCCAATGTCTTTAATTTGCTCCTGAGATATATAAGATATCGTTGGAGTCCTCTGACATGTTACTGAAAATCAAATTAAAAATGTATAAATTTTATATTCTGTATTTGGGTATTTTAACTAATATGTACTTTTATTGCTATCGTTTACATTTTTTATTGTAATTTAAGTTTTTTTCCAATCTGAAACTCAAGTTTTTTTCTCTCATTTATCTGGAACTGTTCATTCACATCTAAAGAATGCGTAGGACGTAATTATCTCAATTAAATATACAACTCACTGACCACGTGTTCCAGAGGACAATTAGAGGAAAATAATGCTAACCGTTTGGATGAGACTAGATCATTGTCATTGCTATTTTTAAATAAAGATTTTAAATGAAAATTATTTAAAATTAAAAAATTGTAAACCTTAATGATTAACGAAGGAATTATTTACATACAATTATTTATAATTGAAAATAATTATTTATATATGAAAGGAAAAATTAAAATTTGAAGTGTTTGTAAAAAATTATAAAATTAAAAATCTCCCGTTAGCTCGACTCCAAAAGATATTTGGGAAGCTTTCTTCAAAGACAATACCAAAACTTCAACATGAGAATATAACATAAATTTATACGAAAGAAAACAATCGATTACTTTTCAGAGGAGAAAATATACTATATTTAAAATATCAATTGCCTTAAAATCAGTTTCTAAAAATAAAAAAAATCATGTTCTTGTTTTCTATTATACTTAAATTTGAGATTCTGACTTATGGAACATCTTCAGTTTTTCTCATGTGATTCTTTCTTAAAATCTAAACTAATAAATATACAAATTAAACTAATAAATATACATTTTTTAAAATACAATGTGCAAAAGTAATTTACCTATTTGTAGTAACGCAAAAGCAAAGATCACGCCAAGTGACTTCATCGCGACACACCCAACAATGAGCAAACAACACTTAAAAACACTTTACGTTATTTTTTAAGGCATAAGGCACAGCCGCAAAGAGAATCTTCACTGTGATTTGAGAAGAAGTCAAACGTGTTTCGTCGCAATAAGTCCCGAGAATAATTTCAACGAAAAATCCACTTGTTTTCAAACAACGCAGGTTGCGTTGTACACAGGTGTCATGATAATATGGCGGGCGACGCTACAACGGCTTACGCTGCTCAATGATGCTGGTTGATGATGGTAGGTTTGGTCACGGAGGAATCCGTGGATTGGTATGTATGTATAATGGACAGGTGTTAGGGAGGTATTGTTGGGTCGGCGTCGGGACTCGGGTGAAGACGGCAGAAGGGAAAGCGCGGTCAAATGAAAAGTTTCATGAAACTTTTCAAATCTTTCAAAGTTTTCCAAGATGGAGCAAAAGTCCCAACTTGGGCAAGGGGCATATGCCAGCTGAGTTGCGAAGGGGGCATGGAGCGGCCATATTACTTAGAGAAGTTTTGAAGTCTCTGATTGGCTGATTTATTTCTTGGATTGTGATAGGTTAATGGAAGTCGCGGTTTACTCACACAATGATAGATTTTTAAATCTTGCACTTCCCGCACTAAAATCTCAGCCAATCGAAAGCCAAGAAACTTCCCGCGGTAATAATGGCCGCTATACACAGCTCCCCCCTTACTTACTTGAAGATACCATACAAATCTAGTGAAATTCATTTTCACAATAGCAAATTAAATTAACTTCTTCTTCTTCTAAAAATTAAATTAAGTGATTAATTAAATTAATTACGCATGCCTTGCATCAATTGCGCATGTGGATTGCGAATAAATACACATTTTTAGCATTTTAAATTGCTCGCGAATAGCAAACATTCGAATGTTCGAGCGCAACGCATGCGCAGTTGAATATGGAACATATTTATTTGAAAATTTAAATTTAAATTCCTATTCATTATCTTTCATTCTGATTCTTATTATTATTTATAAAATTAGTATTAGTATTAGTATTATTATTAGTATTATCATCTGAAAATATTTTTCTTTGCTATTAAATGTAATATGTTGATTAAATAAAATATAATTTTTTATACTTGATGAGAACTGTGATATATAAAATTTACATTGCAACTTATACATTAAAAGTTATTAAAGGAAGCGCAGTAATTAAAATTTAAATTATAATTATATCTATTATATATAATATAAATATATTATTTTAATACATATAAATATATTAAATATATTACATAATATATTAAATTGTATTTAAATTAATGCAAAATTAATTCAAATATGAGCATTACAAATTTTTTATAACAGAATGAACTATTTTTCACAATTATTTTAATATTAATATTTGAAGAAATTTTAATACATACTAAAATAGAATTTTATTAATTTCTTTTTTGATATGTAATTTTCTCTATATATCTATATATACTTTCATTGACCTCAATCTTATTTGCTGCTTATATAGGGAATAGAAATTATCTCTTGATGACAATAGAAATAACAGTTCAGGGCTTAAAATATATAAGTCTAAAAATACTTGGCCGTACTTGTTTTAAAATTCTGACATCAGTAAAATATCGAGTTATCGATGACTTTAGTCATTTCAGGTTTTCAACGCATTTGTGGCGACATTGATTTGCTTTTACAGGAATTGTCGTATCAAAGGAATCTTGCAAATTATTTATAACTATAGTGTTTATGGTGCAATTAATTTTATACGTAAAATATGTATGCGTATATGGAGTTAAAATTAATTTTATAAATTAGAAACTTAATTTGATTTTTATCGTACTTCAATCAGTTATTTATTATACTTCATGCATATTAAATTAAAATTAATTTATGAATGAAAATATAATATATATAATAATATAATATAAATACTATAATAATAGTATAATAATATAATATATAAAT
>UCOH01001390.1:648-31455 GCA_900474275.1 Synergus japonicus
ATATATATATATATATATATATATATATGAAAAAGAAAAGCAGAGGTTTAGCTTTTGGAAGTTTATCCAACTTATTTAAAAAGATTTAGTTTCAGAAATAGGAAATTAAAATAAGTCTAAAAAGAATGGAACTGAGGAAGTTTATAGCAAGACCTAATGGGATAATACAAAGTCAAGATTGAAGCATTAACCCCTAAAAACTTTACTTTTGATTCGTGTCTTTCTTTAAAAAATATTTTTTTCTCTCATGGACAATATGGACATCGTGAACGAGGTAAGGAAATATTATATACTAAATTTAATGTATGTACTACACTCAAGGTCCCCAATAGGCAACAGCATCTCTCGCAATAAGCACTTAAGAGGATTGAGTACTAGGGTGGTTCAAAAAGACTTTTTTTTCTAGAGAGTCTCGATCCCCGCACTTTGATTCAAAATCCGAAAAAAGAAAGGGCATATGATTTTTTTTTAATTTTTATTTTAACACGTACCGGTTTTGATTTGAAGTTTCCCATGTAAATTGCATGGGGAAAAATTACTTTTTGGAATAATTTTTCAGGGTTTCGAAAAATGTTAAGTGTTACCTGATCGTAACTAATCAATAAATCTAAAATCCTAATGTTTTCAAACACGTTTAAGCATCGAGATGAGAGAGATATAAATTACTTAGAGACCAAACGAAGAAAGGTCTCCCTTAGCCAAAAATATTAAGCCATGAACCATTAAAGTCTTACGGAGGGACGAACTGTGAAATCGCTTGATTTCTTTACGGAGGAAAGGTTACAATGGAGGATGGCCCCAAAAGGATATAAAACTACACAAAAAACCAAGATGAACCAGTCTACTTTGCACCAGTCTACTTTGTACCACCTTACTACGTTAGTCTAAGCCGCGAGTTGAATCAGTCTACTCTTGTCTTGTCGTCGATGTTACTTTGATCGCAGTCTATGTCACTGAGTTTTACCGAGTGGGTGTTGTGCGTGTCCCCAACTTGTGTTACCCTAAATCTGCAAGTTTCAACCCCTAGACATAATCATCTTTGAAGTCAGACTCCGGACCCACCTGTCAGGTCCGTCAACCTTCTGGATTACAGTGCGGCGGCTATTCAAGTCAGTGCTGAGCATCCCTAACCGTGTCCCACTCATTTGGGAATCTTGGAAGCTGGAAGCAATAAAACGCTACAAACAAGTAAGTTCCCACCATTAAAGTTTTACCTATCCCACCTTCTAAAAACATAAACCTAATCTGAAACGTTCTTTATAGGACGGTCTCAGAATTCAAGGAGGTCCTCAAGGCGTCCACCACTCTCTCTCTCTCTCTCTCTCTCTCACGCATGAATCAAGAATATTGTAATTGGTCAATAAAGAATTGTTAATTTGATTAATTGTCTCGTTCTTTGGCTTGATCTCGTCCCTAATTCACTTATGTGGATTTAAAACGAGAACTTTAGGGAAATTGGCTATTTTATTATCCTCTCCAGGACATAACATAAGGGAGATTATAGAGGCTTGTTGAGGACTATCCAAAAAAGAATTTCATGTACCACACATATGGGTTTGACACACCTAACGCACCCCCACGGTGCCTTGAAAACTACCCTTAAAACCAAAAATGTCCATTTTTCATAAAACCGGCCTTTTGTGCACTTTATTATCGTTTTTTTAATAAAAATTATATCTATTTGTCTAGTGGAATATTCATCAACATTGGTTAATTAATTTCTAATTTTTAAACAAATTTTATTTGTTTAAATAATTTTTTTTTCAAAAAGACGTTTTTCTTTATAGAAATTACTACTATTGGTCTAATGGAATATTGTTTAACAACAAGGACTAAACCCTCACAGGGGTGTGGCAAATAGCCCGTCGCTGATTTATTAAGTAATATATGACAATAGATGAAAGATTTTCAAATATGTACGCCAGAGAAATTTAAAAAATCATCCATTTAGATGAAGCGTCTGAAAGGTGATTCAATTCAATGTCAAATGAAATGAGCAGTAAGCCTAATTACGTAAAATATTTCAAATACGAAAAACTCGTTAATATGAAAGTATATACTATAACTGATGTTACTATAATGTGACATCTGCTACAATTCTTAAACCAACTTTCCGAAATCGAGTGTCAGATTCATTTTACACTTTTTTTCAAAACTGGCAATCTTCAAATGGAAGTATAAAATTTTACTTTTCATGAAACTTCAAAGAAATACTTCTCTACCAATTATAAAATCTACATGTCTCTTGAAATTTTGAACGGAATTATATACACCTTTGGTGTCAAAAAATGTAATTATTTATTGAAAAATAAAAAATAAGAATTCGATCAAGCTTATTATTTTCGGAATCTAAATGTCAAGAGTAATGAGAATTTAAAATTTTTAGTGAGGAAATTAGTTTTAAAAATTCAATTAACACTTGAGTAAAAATAAATCTTATATACTATTACGAAGTTTTGTTCTGAGGTCAAGTCTAAAGTTCTGATGACTTTTTCACTTCAGATTTTGTATCTCGACCTGGAAGAACTTTTATATCGTATTTCTCTAAACGTTGATGATACATTGGATGGAATTCTTATTTTTCATTGTTCAATAAATAATCAAAATTTTTAATATTTTAAAATGTATATCATTCGATATAGAATTTCAAGAAACGATATAAATTTTTTAACGGCTAAAGAAGTATTTTTGGGAAGTTTTTTGAAAACTAAAATTTTTTACTTCCATTTGGCGCTTGTCAGTTTTGAAAAAAAGTGTGAAATAAGTCTGATACTCAATTTGGGAAAGTTGGTTGGAGAGTTGTACGAGATATTGCTTATAGTGAGGTCAAGTATAGTTCGACAGCATTCAGCTATTCAGTGGCTCTACAGTTTTCCGAAGTGAGGTAAAGGGTATGCTTTGCTATAAGTAGGCGTGCCAAAGCCCAAAGCATTTTCAAACCACTAAATTTAATGTAGACTCACTCAAATCCGCCATTGTGTCCACATCTTAGCAATATGCGGTGTTTGAGGCCGCAAAAATAATTTTTTCGAAGTGTCGTTTTTTTATCGATAGTTTTTCGATTGTACGACAAGGGCTATCTGCTTATTTTCTGCAAAAACAAATTTGTTTGGCTAAAACGGGAATTTGTATAAGTGTGGAGACGCGGGTTGAGGGGTGCGGGTAAGCAGTATTTACATTTTGCCAAGTCCCTTTCCAAGCAAAAACGGCACAAAACTTCACTTCAAGGGCGCTTCGCTCACTCAGAAAAATTTTGCAAATTTCGCTATGCACTGCAATTGAGTTCGCTGCGAAACAGCTGACAGGTCTAGTAACTAGTCAAGTAACTAGTACAGGTCTAGTACGCAATTTATAAAACTTATTTTTTATACGATTTTCATAAGTGCTCGGGTTTTGCAGTGCATAGCGAGATTCGCAAAATTTTTCTGAGTGAGTGAAGCGCCCTTGAAGTGAAGTTTTGTTCCTTTATTGCTTGGACAGGGACTTGGCAAAATGTAAGTACTGCTCACCCGCACCCCTTAACCCGCGTCACCACACTTGTAAAAATTCCCGTTTTAGCCAAACAAATATGTTTTTGCAGAAAATAAGCAGATAGCCCTTGTCGTACAATCGAAAAACTATCGATAAAAAAACGACACTTCGAAAAAATTATTTTTGCGGCCTCAAACACCGTGTATTGCTAAAATGTGGACACAATGGCGGATTTTAAGGCATTCCACAGATTTGGCTATTTTTCTGTGTTTGTTTACATTTTTTCGTCAAATGCTGCCACAGGCTTAAATATTTTGCCACAAGGATTGGTATTTTCTTGACTTAAAAATACGGTTTGAAAACACATCGTTGTACCCTTTTTTAGCATATTTCTGAAGCGGTGTTGGAACATTTTCAAAACACTAAAAATTGATGGAGACTCACTCAAATCTTTTTCTTCACATCTTTTCAATACACGGGTTTGAGGCAGTAAAAATAATGTGTTCACATCAGATGTTTCTTCGATTGCGCAACAGGGGCTATCACTTTTCTTTTTTTTTTTAAATAAATTTCTTTGGCTAAAATGGGAATTTCGACAAGTGTAGAGATGCGGATGAGAGGGGTGTTCGTGAGCAGTACTTACATTTTTAAAAGTCCCTATCCAAGTAAAAGAGGCACAAAACTTCACTTCAAGAGCGCTTCACTCACCGAGAAAAATTTTGCGAGTCTTATTATGCACCGCAAAACCCGAGCACTTACGAAAATCGTGTAAAAAAATAAATTTGATAAATCACGTACAAAGTTACCAGACCTGTCAGCTGTTTCGCAGCAACGCTAAAGGTGCCGTCCTATGGTAGCAGAAAACGCAAAGCAGAAAGCAGAAAATCATAAGAGTGAAAGAGACAGGCAGATGTTCTTCTCTCTTTCACTCTAATGATTTTCTGCTTTCTGCTTTGCGTTTTCTGTTACCATAGGACGGCACCCTAAGTGACTATTACTGCAAACAAAACAGCTGACAGGTCTAGTAACTTTATACGCGATTTATCAAACTTATATTTTTACACGATTTTCGTAAGTGCTCGGGTTTTGCACTTACGAATGCGACTAGTCGCGATATTTTAAACCTATCCTTTTTGTAAGGACAAGCAAACAAGTGCAAAATGTCCACTACTGTCCCCGAAAATACATTTATGGCTCATTTCAAATAAAAGGTAACTTTTGGCTACTACGAATATTGAGATGGCAATGATCGATTTTCGGTTCGAAATTAATTTTTTTCTATTTTCTGAAGTATCAAATGTACACAAATCATAGTTGTTACGTAGTTGGAGGCAGTTATTTTCAAGAATTAACCGCTTTGTGACAGAAACTAAAAAACTCTAAAAATTTTCTGCCTCGACATAACAATATCTTATTTTATTTAAAAAATTGTAAATTTTGTTATTTTTTTTTAGTATCAGATATTAAATAAGTATAAATATATGTGCAAAATAAAATTTTATTTAAAATTTAGTCCAAAACATCACCCAAAAGGCAGGAAAAGTAAATTTTTCTTCTCATTTTCGTTTGAAAAGAATATTTTAAACATATTTTATAAGTTTTATATTATTATTATAATAGAAAGATCATTTACTAACTAAAAAATGAATGTACTAATGGCTAATTACACATCTCTCACTTGTTTAAGGAGAAAACGTGTAAACAGGATCTCGATGGATGTGGGGACAGTAGTGGACATTTCGTAACAATGCATAATTTTTATATACAATATGAAAGTTATTTCTTCTTAATACAATATCAGAGTTCGTAATAAGTTTTAAATTATAATTGTTTATTTTTATAAAATATTTTAATAACTTTTCGATTTTCCTGAGCAACTTGCCGATTTACTTCTAACTTTCTTTTCAGAGCATTTAACTTTTCATTTTGGTTAGTCTGTAAACAAATTAAGGTTCAAATTTAATCTAACTGTACGTAGAATACGATGAAAGAATATTAATGTATTTTCGGGGACAGTAGTGGACATTTTGCACTTGCTTGCTTCTCCTTACGAAAAGGATAGGTTTAAAACATCGCGACTAGTCGCATTCGTAAGTGAATTGAAAACAATAAGGAATCGTACGTTTATGACATAATTAAAAAAATTTCTTACAATTTTCTAAGCGGGACAGTAGTGGACACCCGTTGAACAATAATCCTTCGAATTTTTTTCTGTCTTCTCATAGAAATGACGTTTCCACAATTAAAACGATCTAGTGGTTTCGTTTACTTGAGAACAGCTGTTTACTTTGGATGCAGGGGCAAAGCAAACAATGTTGCTACACACGCAAAATATTAGGCGAAGGCAAAAATGAGCACCTTTTGGCAAAATTAAAAAAATGAAAATGAGGGACACGTATTTGCTAATTTTTTTTTGGTAGATGTAATCATAATCTGCTAGAAGTAATGAATGAACATCAAATTATTAGGCTTATATTTTAATAAAAAATTTATTTTTTACAGTATAACAGAACCCTGAAGGTAAATTGAATATAGATTACAACATATCGTAAGTGCCCTGGGGACAGGGACAGTAGTGGAGATTTTGCCTGCTTTTAGGTTTGCCATTCAGTTCTAAATTGATTCTCAACATTAATAAGTTTAAATATTAGTAGATAATACTTCATTTTAACATAATAATCGTTCGAAGAGAGCTTAGAAGCTTCAACCTCTTTTAGAATTAACTCAATTTAAAAAAATTCAGTGTTCTAAACGTGGGCAAAAACGTACCAATTTGCACTGAAAATTCGATCGAAATGGATCCACAACTCTAAATATATTATATATAGATATATAAAAAATGTTTTCTTTAATATTACGGATGCCTATCACCATTTTAGATATCTGCTCTTCAATATCTAATTTGATTTGTGTTGGTTAAATCATAGTAGCGTATGCGTAAATGTTTCCTGGTATGTTATCTATTGTATTTTCGTCGCTTCATACAGAGCTTTTTATATAGCTCTGTTTATCCACCAGTATTTCCTTCTCAGTCCCTTGTAATATACATATTTTGAAGATATACAATCTCATTGACAGTGTCTACTTTGATAAGGTTTAAGGCGTTCCCCAACGTTAATCTTAGCAATATTGTGTTCTCTCATCTTCGTATCAGGTTGTATTCTTTAAGTCTTTTAATATTTTCCACATAAATTTATAAAATTAGACTGCTGCTTTTTATAAATACAAAAAAAATCATGTTTGCATAGATAGACGGTTTTCTCAAACATGTTGATTAAGAAGTTCATTTGTTATTGGATACTTCACCTTTTCAAAGTACTTTTATGTAATATACATTGAAAAAAAAGTATTTGTATAAAGAAAAATTTTTTTGCTTCAAAGCTATGGTAGAGCAGAATATTGCTGCATCAATATTTGTTCAGCTCAAAGAAATATTTATTTGATGCTGTGATATATTCGTTGAGCAAAAGAAATATTTTATTAATTGTAAGAAATAATTGGTTAATTTAAAGTCATTACAATACGAAGAACTATAATGTAAAATCAAAGAGGTACATTATTTACAATATTTTAAAGGATTAAAAAAATTTTTAAGCAGTTAAAATTATATAAAAAAGCGTCAAATTTCATAAGCAATTAAAAAACTTTAAGGGGTTGTATACACTTGTGTTGGTTGAAAAAATTGAACATTTTATTATTGCATTTTCTTTAAGTACATTCTTTTAAGATTATTTTCTTCAAAGTTCATAAAGATTGGAGATCTAGAACCTAAGTTGCAGCTGCCAATAGCGCGCTACCTGTACGCTACCCAATTAATCGAAACTTTAAACGCAATTATCCCGGAATGTGATTTTTCAAAAAGAGCTGTTGCGGTGTCCACGATTTCTCAAAAACCATGTCACCTATCAATCTAATTTTTTTCAGGTTACATTATAACAATATTATCTCATACTTGGACGAAGGAATTCCAATTTGAAAGAAAACTTTTTTTTTTGGAACTGAAAAAACTGAATTTTCAGACCCTTAAAAATCGATTTTTCAGAAAATTTATCACCATTTTTGCAAAAATATTTATTCCGACAAATCCTTAGTCCAAGTAGAGTAAAATTATATTAACTAAAGAAAGCTCTTGGTTAGATTGATTGCAGGTGATCCATTTTCGACTTATCATGAACACCGCGAAGGGTGTTTGGAAAAAGGTGTTTCGGTTCCACGGGTGTACTGCATGCAAATGTCAATATTTTTCATTCAAATTTGGGATAAAATATCTTCAAACATGTACAAACAGATGTGTAATGGTTTATTCTTTAAAAAAATTACCGTCTTTTCCAAAAAATTCGCAAAAAAATCCTTTCTTCCAATAATAAGTGTATATAACCCCTTAAGGATTATCAAGTAATTTAATAATATTTTTAATATTCCACGACAGAAAGTAAAATCGGGGGTTGTCGTATTGATAGATACCCCAGTTTTAGAAAATCCTCTTGTTTTGAAGGGTCCGGATATGACGTAGCACTCGTTGTCTTTTTGTCTGATTTCACATTTACGAGGATTTTTATTTGTCACTTTATACCACAAACAATGCGAGAAATCGTGAAAATTCTCAAGAAACGCCATCTGTAGCAGACGACAAGGTACCTAAAGTTCACGTAGCCAATTTTCTCTTGCGTCCTTATCTTCCTTTTATGTTTCTTCGTAATTTTCACGATTTCTCGCAATATTGAGTGACATGAAATGACAAATAAAAACTCTGATGATAGTACCAAATCGTTCAAAACAAGAGGATTTTCTAAAACCGGTGTATCTATTTCTCTTACACCTCTGGATTTTATTTTTTGACACTCTTTTCAATATTTGGAGTGAGACGAATCACGTCAAATGGGCACCCCAATCTGACCCAGACTGATAATAACCCACTGTGCCCATGACGCACAGTGGGTTAAAAAAATTTTCGCGGACAAATTGATATTCAGAAGCTATTTCCGAACCGATTTAAAACTTTTTTTTAAAATTAAAGCTTATAAACTTCCGCACAAAAATATCGATACATATTTTGAAAAAAAATTTTATTTTTGTTTATTTAATAATAAAAATGAAAAAAAAAAATGGTAGTTTCTTGAGTACCGAGTTTCGAGAAATACTTGTATTCAATCCCAAATACCTAGAAACAATGAAGCAACTATCTAGGAAAGTTTTCCAATAGCTTAGGAATTATTTTAAAATTTATTGAATTTGTTATAAACAAATAAGTGGGTGAGAATGGATTCATGGGGATTGACAGTGATTCGTCAATTTATTTGCACTAAATATAAACCATTTATAGACAGAAACGGATTTTTAACTGAATTCATGAAAGACAATAAATAATTTGTTATTTTATAAACAATTGACCATAGTAGGTATTTATGAAGTTTTTTCTAATGAATCGGACAAAAATTACAGACAAATGTCACTTACCCGATTTAGACAATCAATAATAATTATTAATTGTTTAAACAAATTTAATTAACAAATGCATTTCTCGGCTATTTATAAAAGTAAAAATCTGCCCGCTTACGCGGGCACATTCTCATGCACACGTCGCGCTCCGTGTTGCGCGCTTGCGCCTATTTTTATTTAAATTATCACCAAATGGAATGGAATGCAAACGAAAATTAACTTACTTAAGGTTCTATTGACCTTAAGGAGCACATTCTCATCAGGGCACTCGCGCTACGCGGTCGATATTTCATTTAAACCTCGCGCTCGACTTTGTTTAACAATATTTTTCATAATTAAAACGAAAACTACTCATCCTATTGAAAAATGGTCAAAGGAGAACTTGCAGATCTTTTTAAGGCTAATAATTATGTTTCTTATCATTTTCTATGTATCTTGTGTTATTTAGCTCAAAATTTTAATTTTCGATTTTTTAAGGAAATTCAAAAAGTTGTTATGCCTATCCTAGAGGGTATCAAAAAGAAACATTTTTCATCTTTAAACTTTTTTTCATATCGTGCGTTGCTTTGGCTTTTAATTTAAGTTTTCTTTTATTTTTTTTTTATTTTCAGTGTTATGTCTAACGATTGCATATTATTGTTATTAAGGTGTTCACTCAAATTAAAAGATATCCGCACAGTAATATATGCATCGATTTCACAGGCACACACAAACAAAAGGTCTTGTTACAGAAAGGTGACCCATATACCCTTATGTTTTACGGCACCCTGATTCCGAATTTGATGTCGGTTTACCCTCACCACGTCATAATTTAGGTCAATTGAAGGTCAAATCGACAAAAAATAATTTTTATTATAAATCACCACAATTTCTAACGTTTTTGGGGTCCCTGAATCCGAATCCGAGGTCCACCTCATCCTATCAAATCACTATCAAGGTCAATTCAGGGTCAAACCGGTAAATATTGCAAAAAGTAGATTTTTTACTACAAATTCGGAAAGAGCGCGAAATTTTACGTCTAAATATCGTATTATCATTTTTTTCGATCAAGACCTCATAAGTCAATCAGAGGTTACTTGGTATTGAAAATTAAAGAAAATATGGTTGTGTGAGACCATAATGATACGTTTTCGGGGTCTCTGATTCCAAATTCTAGGTCCATTTGACACTATCGAATCACTATCAAGTTCAATTCAAGGTAAAACTGGTAAATATTGCAAAAAGAGGATTTTTGACTGCAGATTTGAAAAGAACGAGCAATTTTACGTCCAGATATAAAATAAATTTTTTTTCAGTTTTCAATTAAAATTTTTTTTTCAATTTTCAAATTTTGTTTGTATTTTTTTTTCACCTTTCATGCAGCGACAATATATAAAAGCATAAAAACCATGCAGACATGCAACCATCAAAGATACCTTCGTTCAATTTAGCATCTCTGATTTTTGGAAATTTTTTTCCCAATCGCCATCTTTTTCCAAGGCTTTGACAAACTGTTTGATTAGACAAAAGTTTGATATAGAGAAGTGGAAGCAAAATGTTTGAAGGATCTAGTAAAGGTTCAAGTATTATATTTTTGGATCCGGGATGGAAACCTTCTCTCTTTGGCTAATCTTTTTGTACGTAGTGTTTCTTTCTATCTTTGCTATCCCTAAGACAAAAAAAAACAGGGATTTTTTTATAAAACCCGATTGTTGTCACAAAATCACAGTGGAAAATTTAAGGTCCCCGCAACATTCTATTGGTGTCGTGTATACTTAAATTTGTCTAAAACTATTTTGAAATTTTTATACGTTTCTTTCAACTTTGTTGAATGGCCTATTGGAATAGCTGCATACATGTTACGATTGGGAAGTAGAACCGCTTTTAGACTTCATTTTGAGGTGTCGATAAATACTCTCCACTCTTTCCCCATATAGATATCGGGTTTTAATTCATTCATCGATCCCCTCACATCTACGCAGTATGTCAAAGAATTTTCTTCATCCTTGGTAAAAAAATTCCGAAAGTCTTTTCCTCTATTTCGATAAACGTAAACTTTAACATCCTTACACAAAAAGTTTTTCTGTTTTAATGCTACAACAAGATCCTCAGCTCCATCTTTCGGTAGTCTCAAATCTCTAATAAGATCGTCTAGTTCCTCTTGATCAAAAGTTTGTGGAGTCTTAGGATTCACTACAAAGTTACTAGTCCGTGTAGGTATATATTCATCTTCGTATCATTGCCACTATCACTTTCATCGGCTGTGTTTTCAGTAATATCCATAGGATAATTAATGTTTTCAGTGATATCCATAGGCTCAATCTATTTTCCAGAAAATGTGGGAGACTATAGTGAAGAACAGGGTGAACGGTTTCACCAAGATATTAAGGAAATGGAACGTCGCTATCAAGGAAGATGGGATATACATATGATGGCAGATGTTTGTTGGTCGCTTAAAAGGTCAAAACGGCCAGACACTTTGAAAAGAAAAAGAAATCCTCTGCATAGATCTTTCGAAGAGAAAAGATTTCGTCACAAAAGAAAAAAGAGTGACCTATCATAGATCTATCTCACAATTAAAAAGGTTATAGATCTTTGTTTTATTTACTTTTTATGCTTTTATGTACTGTCGCTGCAAGAAAGGTGAAAAAAATACAAACAAAAATTTTTAAATTGAAAAAAAATTTTTAATTGAAAACTGAAAGAAAAATTCTTATCTTATATGGACGTAAAATTTCTCGTCCTGTCCGAATCTGTAGTCAAAAATCCATTTTTTGCAATATTTACCGGTTTGACCTTGATAGTGATTCGATAGGATCAAGTGGACCTCGGATTCGGATTCAGGGACCCCAACAAACGTTAAGAATGGCGATCATTTCTCATAAAAATTATTTTTTGTCGATTTGACCTTCAATTAACCTAAATTATGACGTGGTGGGGGTAAACGGACATCAGATTCAGACTCAGCGTGACGAAAAACGTAAGGGTATGTATGGAGCATAAGGGAGAGAGAAAAACAGGAGGGTGACCGTTCAAAGAGTAGATTATTCCGAGACACGAGCGAGGAAAGACGGACGAGTTGTAAAACTTTTATTTTACGTTTAATAAAGAAATTTCCGATAACACCATTTACCAAAATTTCTATTTTGCAATGATTTTCCCTGAAGGTGCAGTCCCATATGGGCGTAAAGCAGAAACTCATAAGAGTGAAAGAGAAAAACAGATCTGCCTATCTCCGTCTCCCTCATGAGTTTCTGTTTTACGCCGACGTTTTCTATCGACATGGGACTGCACCTTTACAATGATTTTAATTTAAAATTATTCCCCTTGCAATTACATATTTTCTTTAACATCAAAATTTATTTTTAAAATAATTTTATATTTATAACATTGGTGAGATTTAAAATATAATTTGAAGTTAAAAGGTTATTGACAATTATATAAATTGGTTAAATTGAATTAAATGGAGGCCAGGTTATTTTTAACTAAATTAGAGATCACTTATAAATAACCAAAAGAAAAATATTTTGCCAATGAGAAATGGTCACATTTAGAATAAAAAATGATAATAATAGATTTATTAGAATGAAGTAAATAATGATTGGGTAACACCCATTATAACTAATTAAATGTATATACAATAATGGTTTTCGAAAATTCAGTTCATCAAACTTTAAACATAATTGAATTATTTGAGTTTTATGATCTATTTAAACGTCAAATAAAGGTATCACTTCACTACTTTAAATATTCGTTATTTAGTAAAAATCACCCTACTATTTTGTATTGTTAGTTATTGAATTAGACTCGCTTTTCCTTCAAATATTAATATTAATAATTAAAATGGCGGTTATAAAATGATATAAACAGTTATATAACGTAACAGGCCATTTCGAACAATTTTAAAATTAGTCATACAAATTTGAAATTAAATTCACCAAAATCACAAGTAATTACAATTTGAGATCATCACAACTCAGATTGAAATTCGGAAATCATGTCCTCAAAAATCCATAATTGATAGTATTTAGTTGCACAATTTTTAGAAATATGAAATGCAACTTGTGCCACAAAACTAAGTGGAGAACGGAATGGCGAGAGAATCTCGTCTTCCGTCTTGTCGGCTAGCGGATGAAGGTGACGTACGAACGGCGCTCACTAATATTCACCTCTATTGGTCAGTGTTGCCAGATCCCGGCCTAGTTGAGCAAGTCGCAACTTGAGTGAGCCTGAATCGCGCAAAAACTGCGCAAGTTTAAATGTTTCAAAATTGCGCACTTTCAACCTGAAGTACCCCAAAGTAGCGAATTTTACAATTTTTTCCGAGAAAAAGGGGATAAAAAGCCCACAAATAATAAATAATTATGTATTATATTTGTAATTTAACTTTGGATTAGTTAAAATCACATCATAATCACAGTTTAATCACAGTTCCATCATTATAATCACATCGAATCATTTTAATTAGAATCACACTTCTTACTGTTAAATTATTCAGTACCAAACAGCACTACCAAGAGATCTTCGTTAAAGTACACTGCATCAATTTCGTTGACTTTCTTAAAGTCCATTTCTTGAAGAGTCCCATCTTTCACTGGCTCAACTTCCACAGGTTCATAGAATTAAGATCATTGGGATTATCTTCAACCAGATCATAATCGAGAACTGCAGCTTGGAGCTTTGGATGGTCAAAACTTTGTACAGCATTAGCTATCCACCTGATGGGAAAATTGCAAGCATCAGTAATCGAGTATTAAATACAAAAATATCAAGTTATGATTTAGGGATGATATTAAATACTGATACCTTCAAATGCAAGCGCGCTCTGATGAGCCACTGAATTCATGCGCAATTGAAGTTTATTGCGCCGCCGACATTTGATGCAACTGAGAACACTGAACACGTGTTCTATTACGGCTTTGCTGATAGGGAGTGTAAGAGTCATTAAAGCAAATTGAGCCAGCTCTCGAAACGCATGCTTTCCTCTAACATTTTTAATTTCCAGTACGCAACCCCAGAAACGCAAGATGTAAATTTCATCGACAGTGGTCTCAGGATCTACATCCTCAATAATATCACGAAGATTCAGTTTAGTTCAGTTCAGTTTTAGTTTCTAAAAGATTCAACTGGGACTCAATAGTGTCTCGGTCGACTTTTCATCTGTGCGACGGATAAAAAATGAGACGGGGAAAAATAATTAATCCCACGAATGCTGAACACGGAAAAAAAGTGTTTCCTAATGAATATGAACACCTATTTCACTTGCCAGTCATCTCCGTTGACAACAGCTGAAAAGTAGGCCGAGCCGTACGAAAGAGTGCCATTCGTGGCGTAAGAACTTTAATTTTTCTACACTCTGAAGACTGGAAGGCAATTTATGCAGCAAATCGTTGCAAAGTGTGAAAATATACTGCCAACAATTAAGCTATACTCTGTGGTTTCAGAATGCATCCAACCAGAACAAGGATTTGACTTTGCAGATCGGAGTAAAGTTTCGTGATGTCAGAACCCGTACTCTCAAAAGCCTTGCTCACATTCTGTACTCCACCTAATATGTTTTTTAGGGCAAGCAGGTACAACTTGTTACTGCTATTGAACAAATTAGTGACCTCCTTAGCTTTGGTATTTCCCTGGAACAAACAAGCAGCAAACAAAGACCTCAGAAAGAAAAAAAGAGTGCAAAAAATATTCAAAACTCAAATCATATTATATTTATAATTTTCATTTTTAATTTGAATTACATTGCTACCTCAGTTGCAGTCTTACCTCGTATCGTCAAAACCAGTGTTCCCTTTGTGGGCTCTACAATGATGTGCATTGATGCTCATGCGTCGCCCATGGCGCAAATGGTTGATTGGTTGCTTTTAAAGGATTGCATGTGATTGGTTACTTTCCGCGAATGAGTGAACCGAGTGAACCACAGTGAAAACTGACTTACGGTACTGCACCCTTTGTAGCTACGGTATTGCCGAGCTGACGGCGCCTCCCTTTTGACTCCTCCGTCACTGATATCGCATATCTCTTACCTTATAGTATTGCATGTACTCATCCCATCTTTTTGCACTATTGAGCCAATTAGCAGTATCATTAATTAAATCAGAGACTGGATCAGGACTAAGTTGAATTCGTGCTCGGCGCACTTGTCAATGCTGTGGAACCTGCATTTGAAAATCATCAAATTAGGGATTTGCTTTTTCAAGTGCGTGTAGAACGAGCATCATCAGTGCTAATGGACGTCATATTCTGATAGGCGAGACTAATTGATTTTAAGTAATTTAATAAGTCCAATGCCAATGCTTCTCCCGTGCAAACTGTTACAGGGACCAAACCAAGAAAGTCTGTTATCATTTCACGGCGTTTTCTATCGTAATAACGGATGCATACTCCCATAACTTTGGAGATTGAGACGTCTGTCACCTCGTTCACTATGAGAGATTATGGAGAGTCTCCTTTGTGACCCAAGAATTCATTAAAGACATGTGTTACTTACTATATGAGCAAGTTTTTAAACCCGGGTTTTTTCCTACAATTTTTAAATTTTCAAAAAAATTACAGTTCCGTCGGAAATTGTCCGTACAATTAGCGCAAGTACTTTTAAAAATCACTGCTGGATTTGAACTATGATAACTCGGTGAAAAAAAGAGATAGAATATTTTTTTTAAAACTGTTGGAAAGTTTATGAACCACTTGAAGTGGAATTTCATAAGCTTTCCAACTGTTTTTTAAAAATATTCTATCTCTTTTTTTCACCGAGTTATCATAGTTCAAAGCCAGCAGTGATTTTTAATAGTGCTTGCGCCAATCGTACGGACAATTTCTGACGGTACTGTATAGTCAACATCCGTAAAAAAAATGTAAAAATCGTAGAAAAAACCCGGGTTTAAAAACTTGCTCGTATGGTAAGTAACATATGTTCTTAAGATAAACTGGTGCAATTACGCTGTCAATAAACCGAGAGTATTTGGTGCGATGGCGCTTCATATTTTGGAGGACGCTGTCTGTTCCTAGATCCTTTAACGACTCTCCAATATGGTCGATAGTCTTGATGGAAGCATATGTAATTATAAAAACATTCAGTTTCATCTCTGCATGTTCCAGTTCGTCAGTGATAATTTTCATACCTGGAATTTAAGATAAATCGATGATTTTACATGCGTACAATGCATTTTTGTAATTGTATTATATATAACCTGTAAAATAACTACGTGCAAATAAGTTGTGCATTTCCAGTGGAAAATTTACTATTTTGAACGCAGTTAGTTTACAGGTTATAATACAATGACATAAAACTTTTTTCACAGTTCAGATAAAATAGATAATTCCACATTTTCCACACATTTTACCCGGAAAATGTGCGAGAATGAGACATACTTATGGGATAGTCACATGGTAAAGTGAGAAGAAGGACATTCTCCTAAAAGCGTGTAATCAGGCCTAGATAACGAAGACCGCCTGCAGAGTTTTCCGAAGCTTTCGGACCGAAATCGTGCACCTTCGACCATCTTCGAGTCGGTCTCCTACGCGAAAAGAAAAATCGGGGGTTATCAAATACGATATGAGAAAGCTGTTGATTTCAGGCTGGTTAATATTACGAGAGGAATGCGGTTAATATTGCGATAGTTAATATTGGGCGAGTCAAGTGTAATTCCTTCCTTATAGATGAAGCTTTGTAGTCGTTACATTTTCCAATATATTTAAAATGGTTTAATTAAACCTTCCCCAGTTGATAAATGTCTAATACAACATTCTAATCAAGTGTGTGTGTGTGTGTGTGTGTCGTCCGTTTCAGTTCAAATTTTACAGGAATTATTATATGTCTAAGTAACATAAAACGAAACTGAGGGGGCGGGCATAGGGCTAATAGAAATCGCAAACAAATTTCTGATAAATGTAAATGAACGTAAACCTATTGCAGTTTTCAAAAGTTTTTATAATAATTTTATTACTTGCAGATAAATGAAAGGAGTCCCTTACTTGGAGATTCCAGAACGGAAATGACTGAAAAAATAGGTATATCTCAGCAAACTCTCGTTTCTACCTCAGAATTGGATGTACCGGCTAGAAAGTTGCCACAATACGTAGCTGGTCTCGCTTCAACTCTTGGTGCTCTAGCGGCAGGAATAGTACTTGCTTGGACATCGCCTGCTGGCGAACTTGCACGCAAATTTAATAATACAGAAATCAATAGATTATCAAATGAATATAAAATCGTAATCTCGGATGACGAGTTCTCTTGGATTGGATCTTTGGCAACGCTTGGTGCGGCGGCGATATGCATTCCTGTTGGTATTCTATCTGATTTAATAGGCAGAAAGAAGGCAATGTTATCACTTGTAATTCCCTTTACAATTGGATGGGCTCTTATAATTTGGTCGAATTCGATCTACATGTTTTACATAGGGCGATTCATCACTGGTCTTAGCGGTGGAGCGTTTTGTGTAACAGCACCTATGTATACAGCAGAAATTGGTGAAAGTGAAATTCGTGGACGTTTAGGATCTTACTTTCAATTAATGTTGACGATTGGAATTCTCTTTACTTATACGTTGGGAATGGCAGTAAATATGTTCTGGTTATCTTTGATAGGTGGTATTACACCTATTGTATTTTTTATTGCTTTCTTTTTTATGCCAGAAACCCCGGTTTACTACCTTATGAAAGGAGACGAAGATTCTGCAAGAGCTAGCTTACTGAGACTCCGCGGACCGAACTACAATATAGAGCCGGAGTTGCAGACACAACAAAGAGTGTTAGATGAAATGAAAAGAAATCAAGTGTCATTTGTTATGGCAATTAAATCAAAGGCCGCCGTGAAAGGACTTTACATTGCTTTTGGATTAATGTTATTTCAACAACTCAGTGGTGTAAATGCAATCATATTTTATGCTGGAACAATTTTTAAAGACGCTGGAAGCACTATGTCATCAGAAGTTTCAACAATCGTTGTTGGAATAATGCAATGCGTTGCCGTATTCGCAAGCACAATGATTGTTGATAGATTAGGAAGAAGAATATTACTTCTTATTTCAGAATTTGTTATGTGCTTAACAACTCTAATTCTTGGGATTTATTTTTACATGCAAGAACACGAAATGGATGTGGGTTCGATTGGATGGTTACCACTGACGTCTGTTTGTCTTTTTATCATCCTTTTCTCATTTGGATTTGGCCCAATTCCCTGGATGATGATGGGAGAGATATTTTCATCACAGGTGAAAGGGATAGCTGGAAGTGCAGCATGTTTATTTAATTGGTTAATGGCTTTCTTAGTGACAAAATTTTTTAACAATTTAACCTCAAGCTTCGGAAATAGTGTAACTTTCTGGATATTTTCAGTTATATGTGCTATAGGTTTTATTTTCGTTCTCCTCGTTGTTCCTGAAACAAAGGGAAAGACTCTTGAGAGAATCCAGTTGGAATTACGAGATAATTAGAACGTAATAACTAGTATTTGAATACTAAAAATCTATTTTTATCTATTTAATCTGTAAATAAAATATCTGTAAATGAAATTTTGAATTATGTATTGCTTGATATTGCGCTGCGGACCACAAACACGATCAATTTATGTTAATTTTCGTGTACACACCTTGTTCTCTTGAAGAACAAGGATGTTAAATTAGAATTAAAAACTCAGAAGAATTGATACATATAAAAAAAGCACATTTATTATTTATTTATTTATTATTTATTACATTTATTGTTTAGTACATTTGTGTGTGTGAAATTGGGAGTCGATACCAGAGGACATGGTTTGCTTAGTATCTCTTCCAATAGACTGACTTGATGAAAAACAATAAGAGAACCCTTGAAGAGCTGGTATCAAACATCTGTACAGGTATTTGAGGTAGGCTACGTCAGGCAACATCATTTAGGACCGATGGTCACCCAGATGAGCCACAGGCGGGGATTGGGGAAAACCCGTGGTATAAAGGGACTGTAAATTGCACGTGGTAAAATCCTAAGTTTTAAATTATAATTGTGAAAACCCAAAATGTAAAATGCGATTGGGAAAAACCCATAATGACGTACAAAAAAAGAATAGACTTTACACTGTCTGAATTGTCGCAGAAAATATAAAGTTTTAAGACGATTTTGAGAGTTGAGAATATCTGAGAATGTCTACCTATAAATTATAGTTTTAGAAATGTACAATATCGAAATGAATTTAGAACAGTTAAGGGATAACACCAGTCTAGCGGCCGAAAAAAAGCCTAATTTTGACAATTTATTTTGGAAGTATGAGAAAAGGAATAGCATTTATTTTTAGAGGGTTTATTTAACACATATTAAAGTATCGAAAAAAAATTTTTTATTATTTTTTTCATATAAAATGGCGGCGATACAGGTAATATCCTGCAAAGTGATTTCGGAAAGGTGCTCCGCAGGAGGACAAATTTCTGGGAAACTGTCAGAGTTGGACTAAAAACCCAACGTTTTTTTTTAAGTATATACTATTAGCTAAAGAAGTACGTAGGATTTTTTTTTTATATCATTTTTTGTAGAAATGGTACACTTTTGAAAAAAATGCATTTTTTGCCAAAAAAAGATCAGTAAATTGTTTATAAAAAATGCAATTATCATCAAATCAAAAAACGGCTACGTACTTCTTTAGAGAATCTACTTGTGAAGCTACTGTAAAAATTATAAGTCGATTCATGCATTGCTGTTAAAGCAATCGATCCGCCCATTTTGAAACAAGCCGTTTCGAGAAGAACGCGTTTAAAGTTTTACAAGCACATAGAGGAGAAATACAAGGTGGTACCATATCTCAAATAAATGTTTATACAATGAGCCAAATTCTGTTACTCATGGGGTTTTGGGGTCTCCCATTACGAATCCCCTGTCAAAAATTTCAAAAACAAAATGGCGGATCCAACATGGCGGACGAGTATGCTAAATAAAAACTCCAAGGCGCTTTGGTAAAATTGAAAATTAAACATTTAAAATCTTTTTTTCGCTATAGGATAAAGTGGGTATTGATTTTAAGACTCAAAATAAGTACTGTTTAAGCTAAAAAAAAGTAAATCGATTTCTTGAAAATCCTAGAGTGGTGTTACCCCTTAAATTCAAAATAATAAGTATCTAGAGGGTGCAATATATATGGGGCATTTTCCTCAAGTGTACCACCCTCAGAATTTGACTTTGTCTGATCGAACTCAAACTCGGGTAAGTACCTATAGTTCTACTACGTACAACTTTAGAGAAAAAATAATTTTTCGATTGGATAAAAATTTACCGAGATAGGGTAGGGGGAATTTTTCGATTTTGTGCGATTTCGTGCTATTTCGAAGGTATTAAGCTCCTTTCCTATGAAATATACAAAATTTTCTCCCACATGTTTTTGATAGCTTTCTTCCTGGTCTATCGAATGGTTATAACCATTTTAAAAAAATGGAAAATTTGACCGATTTTTTTAAATTCAAAATAGTTTTGAATTTTGCAGAAAAAGGCATGTTTTTTTTTATTAAAGCATCTTTCGATGCTGGGCGGAACTTCTTCGAACTGCTTTCTTGTATCAATTATGAATATTTATTATTTATTAAACTGCTCTGTGCTCTGTACAGGGTTTAGAATGTCCTTAAAATTGTCTAATGCGTCGTTTCAAATGCTGATTTTTCTCTCCGTGTGCTGACGACTCTTAGAAGGTGGCGTTAAAAAGACTTGACCGCAGGCTCCTAAAATCCACCAAAATGTAGAGAACGAGGTGGAATAACATGCATAGAAGATGTTAATAACATGGTAACAAGAAGTTGATTGATACGCATAGAATGGCATTAAAAAAACTTATATTTCAATGCCTTTAAATGCGTACTAATTGCATGTTTGTCCGAAATGCCATTGAATGCAATTTATTAGATAAAACAAGCCTCCGTTTAATGCGTTTGAATTCGCACATATGTGAAGGCATTAAACTGTCTACTTGATAATGCCGTTGCAAAAAATTTAGTTAATGCCTTTTGATCCAGTTAAACGGTTTTCCAGCTCCAATGCCATACAATGCGTTTTACAAAAAAAGTAGAAAATAGGTTCTATGCCATTTAATGCGCATTTAATGGCATTTCGGACAAAAATGCAATTAGTACGAATTTAAAGGCATTGAAATGTAAGCCCTAACAATGCCGACTCTCCCCTATTTGAATAATAATTACTTCAATACCTTTAAGATTCTCTCAATTTACTCAATAACGAGTCAACGATAATAGTACAAAACGGCGCAATCCCATGACATGGGCGTTGGCTCGAGAGAAACTAGAGACGAAATTCTCAAAGACTCACAAATAGTTATGAAATCGAAATACAAATATTTATGTTTAAGGGCTGTCGAAAGTTACCCATTTTAAAAACTCGCGTGCATGATTCAGAAAAAACTATTGGACCGATCGGGCTGAAATTTGGATATGTCATTCTACACATATGTCGTTATCGCATGAACCAAAATAATTGAATCCGAAAAAAAATGGCCAACTTGAAAATTTGTCACCTTTTTTTAACCGTAAATTGTTTGAAATAGCTGCCAAGTTGTATCAACTTTTGTACTCATTTAATGAGCACTTTTCTTCCTGTAAGCAAATATGATTTGCTTCCTCATAAATGAAGCATTAAGTATTCTTTACATCAGCATTAAATTTTGATTACTTGAGAAATTATATTCAAAAAATTCATTTTCGAAAATTACAATAAAGCATAACTTTCTTACTTTTTTATAAAATGCATTAATCTTTTAGGTGAATCGATTCGTCTAGATACAAAGAATCTTCATTTTCCTTACATCAGCTTTAAATTTTCAATATTTGAGAAGTTATATTGGAGAAATGAAATTTACGAAAATTACAAATGTATATAAAACTTGTAAAATTAAATATTTTGATAAACCCTTGTAAAAAATTTAACTAAGTATATAGTGGAATAACTATGCAAAATTTCATCAATTTATCTCTACGCGTTTTCAAGAAATTGCTGGATTGTGACACACATACACACACACATCCATACATACATACAATTCGGATATTTTTTCAGATCATATTAGATATATTGCCCTTGAAATATGTTCAAAAAAACCTTTTTTAGGAAACTGGATTTTGTCACCATTACAAAGCTTCCTCTATGAGGAAGCAAAAAGGGTTAAATATTAATCAATAATTATGATTTTGGTTGATGCCATAACAATATGAGTAGAATAACATATCCAAATTTCAGCCCGATCGGTCCTTCTTTCGTTTGAAAATGTCCTCCTTTCTGACAAAAATGGTATACACTCGAACTTCTTGAATTTCACCTTTTCGAATTTCACAACCTCCCGTATTTCACCGCATTCCTCTCTCCAATTTCACCTACAGGTTTCACGCTAAACACGTGATATTATTGCGCTTGCTATGGCACTCAGCTTCTGATTGGTTCCTATTGGCGTGCAGTTTAAAATGCCGAAAAATACGCAATACGCATGCGCAATTGGTGTGACATTTAAGAGAAGGAATTTGGATTTGGATTTCGTGAAATTCCAGAGGTACGAGTTTATTTTTATTTTTTTTATATTTCCTGATGTTAGTTACAGTGGTGGTTTGCATTATTCAAAATTTAAAAAACCCGTCTTTACTATGCTGGTAAGGATATTTTCAGGTGTCCTCCTTTCGTACTGGAAGCACATGGTAACTCTAACGCCAAGTCGAAAAACGTTGTTTTACAGGGTGATTCATTTTAATCTATAAGTATCTTCTAAAATATTTTATTTACGAAAAAATGGTTTAGACAAAAGTTTACCAGGATCGAGAGGGCATCAATTTTGACCTTTAGTTCAATTTTCAAAGTGATTTGCTTCAACCGCGCGCCAAATGCACGTGCGGCGTGTTCAAGATGCTTCTCTTGTTATGCGTTTTTCGATCTGTTCTCCATATTTATGACCAAAATAACGATTAACCCAACAATGCTACATATATTTATTATAAGAATTTTCACATTTTAGAAAATCAATTTTTAAAAAATGTTCTTTCCTTAAATAGGATTAAGGGCGATGGACTTACAGTCACTATACGTCAACATCGCAATTTTGCAGTGCATTTGCACATTAATTCCATTCGAACATATTTAAGGATCAAATCGAAGAAAAATGAAATTTCTTTGGGCCTTAAAAAACTCTAATGTGGCAGGAGCATGCGCATTTGCTTAGTTTTTTTTTAAAGGGTGGAAAACATTTTTAATAATTCAAATATTGAAAAAAGTGACAGAAAATAAAATGGGGGTGGAAAGAGAGACAGAAGACCCTAGTATTTTAAAAAATCCTCTTTTTTCGAATTAGCCTCACTCGAGTTGCACTCGCGACTTTTTAATATGATTTCATCGCCACAAGGGTTTTTATTTGTCACTTTATATCACTCAGCAACGCGAGAAACCGTGAAAATTGCGAAAAAATACAGTATGAATCCGAAACGAAAAGAGGACGCGTGAGAAACTTATTTTGTGTGGACTGTACCCTGTCGTCAACTACTTAGCGGACTAAAGGTGCAGTCCCATGTCGGCAGATAACGTCGGCGTAAAGTAGAAACTCATGAGAGTGAAAGAGAGATACAGATCTGCCTATCTCTGTCACTCTCATGAGTTTCTGCTTTACGCCAACGTTTTCTGCCCATATGGGACTACAACTTAAGTCAGCACGCATCAACTCAATTATCGGTAAAACAGGCATGGCGGGATTTTTGTTTATTTCTTAACAAAGTGAACCTGAATAATAATAAAAAAATAGCTAGGATGATATAAGTGTATTTTATATGAAATGAGTGAATTATTTAAGCCTCATTAGAACAAAACTGCTGAGAGCATGCAGGAGTAATAAATGGGTCATTCCATATAATATTTACATCTGAAAAATAAAATCCTATTTTACGGAAATATCGCTTGTTGAAAACACTTGCGTTATGTATTATATATTATATAATACACGTATATATCTTTATTTATTTACTTCTTTATATTTAGAATAAAAGAGTTTATATTTATTTATATTTTTTTTATTTGTTATCTAAAAAAACAATAAATGAATAAATTTTTCCATCCATCTTTGATTCTACCTAGAAATTAAATTTTTTGATATGACTATAATTTTTTTATATACAATTGTTTACGAACTAGAAGATTAGAAAAGTTCTTCAATTTTTTTCTACTCTAAGTATTTCAAAAATTGTAATTTGAAAATTTTGATACGAGAAAAAAAAAGTGTTCAGACAATATTTTAGAAAGAGTGAGCAATACTTACAGATGTCAAAATCCCTTTTTGATGGAAAGTATATGAGGAAAATGTCTCTTTTGCTATTTTGGAGTTTGAAAGCGGAAAAACGACAAACGACGCGCACACCAAGTCCGAAGAAGCACATTGGAGATTCCGCCCGTAAGCAGTTGTGCTGACATGTCGACGTTTGCCGGGTATTTCAAATGTCAATTAAAAATGAATGTGAGAAATACAATTTACTTTATTTTTTCCCAAAGAAAAGGAGAATAAAATTAAGTTGATAGTTCTTTAATATTATTCTCAATTTCTTTGGAAGAAAAAATAAAATAAATTGTATTTCTTTCATTCATTTTTAATTGATATTTGAAATACCCGCCGCGGAATGTCCAATGTGCTTCATCGGACTTGGCGTGCGCGTCGTTTGACGTTTTTCCGCTTTCAAACTCCAAAACAGCAAAAGACATTATTCTCATGTACTTTCCATCCGAACAATCATGTAAAACTACCCTGCTAAAAATGCCGGATAGGATCCGATAAAGACCGATACACAACCGGATAGGGTTCCAGATATATCATTTCGGAATCCAACGCGCTCCTATCTGGTCCTTACGCGGTTCGTAATATCATCCGCGGTAACATAGCGGCTTTATCTGGATTGTATTCGAAATACCAAAACAAAAATATATTGAATAAAATCAAAAATGGCACTTTATACGGCCATACCCAGAACTTGGTCGGAAAATAATTTGGGTGATGGTTTTTATTAAAGGCCGAAAACGCCTTTCTATCCGTCGCTACCCTGGCGAAGGCTTCGGATAGAAAATTTCCTATCCGCATTAATCCGAGCCAATGCAAAGTCTCTTGCCGAGTGAATCAGTTTTATTCCGAGCCAATCCGAAGTTCACATGATTCCTATCCGAATGAATCCGAGACAATCCGAAGTTTGAAGGAAAATTCCTATCCGGAATGGTTCGGATTCATTTGGCTTAAAAATTCGGATTCATTCTGTTACGTACCAGCCCTATGAAAATATTCATTTTTAAATTTTTATAAAATTTTGTTATTCTATTATATATAATAATCTTATTTAACATTAGTAAGATTGCTTTTAAATTTCGCAAGTGGTCTGAATAAATAAAATAAGTATAAAAGGAATATTTTCTGAGGTCACTGGCATCGGTAACCCGAGCTGCTAACAGAATGCCTCGGCGATATATACCTAAGCAAGCCTCGAAACCTGAATTAAATTTCGCAATATAAAAATTAGCGAAAATTCATAATTAAGGATTATGAATATAATTGTTAGAAATAATGAATTAATAATAAGGAATTAATGAATCAGAAAGAAGCATGCGTCTACAGCTTCAACTAAAGAGACGGACACACACATTAAGCATACCATCTAAACAAGTAGTGATTGCTCTGAGGTGCATTATCGGACACCCCGCCTCTATCACACGACCTTCCTATATCAAATTCATCCTTCCGCATCACTCTCTTCGAAATTATATTAAAGCAGTAACAAGCTGATAAATTAAAATCTATTTAATAGACACTCAAACAAGTTGAGTTGAAAAATAGAATTGGGAAATCGATTTAAATAAGCGAATATCATTGAAACGTTGCAAAATGTTCAATATTAAAATTTCATTAACTTCTGATTCTATTGCACAGCGAAAAGAATCAATTTCAAATACAAATTCAGCAATCTACCGATCATGGGTTTGTTGCCCCGATCAAATTACCAACAGAAATTCACAATTTCTGCAGTACAATCAAATTGCGTTATTCAAACAAAAGTGCAAGTACCAAAATTCTTTTGGTCTCTCAAATCACCTCATATCTATCAGCTAATCAAAATTTCCTGACTCCTCAGAAAATTCTCACCAAATCAACCGATAGCACACCCACTTTGGGCATTATAAAATCAAGACAATAGTAGAAAATCAAGACTTAGTTGCTCTTGGCAGATAATACTGACGAGCTTCCACTTCGGATTCGGAAGTCTCCTTTCTTATTAAAATTAATTAAACACCAAGAAGTCAGTGCCCGTCTCTTAGTTTTCTTTTTGTAATCGCGCTCTCCTATCGGGTGGCCCGGAAGTATTCGCGAGAAGGGAAGCTAGACGTCAAGCTTCTACGACAATTCGGAGAAACCATAAGTGCCGTAAAAGTTATCCCGAAGGAACCTGAAGGTCAAGTCGAATTGAACGAGGGACGTTAAACCTCCAAATTCTACTCGACTTTGAGGACAAAGGACTCCAGTTCTTAAAATTATTTTAAGCCACATTTGGCAAGATAAAGTCGCATCAACTGGATTCTTTTGGTATCCTGAGTAACTGGATACGGCATTTGGAAAAGTGCGTTCCTGAACAAAGTGAGTTAATTTTTTAGTGCGGGAAGTTGCTTGTGAAAATATATCACTAGGGGACTGATTAATTTTCTAGCTCGAGTGAATATAAACATTACTAAATTCCTAGAAGTTAACTAACTTCTACACCCGTATCGAGGAGCACAATATTAAAATATTAAGTATATTAGTGCGGGAGTAATTCCTGGAAGTTAAATAATTTATGCTTCGAGAATGGTGAGCTCAATTAAATAAAAACATTAATTTAACGTCACACTGGAAAGATCTTCACACTCGGATCTCAAAACGAGTGGGAATATCAAATTTCAAGAAATAGAATTCATTATTTATATTAAAATACACAAGAAGGAGTATTGAGATTTAATTGCTCTCACTTGCTTCGGTTAAAAGCCATTTGTGTCATTTTAGTGTAAATAAAGAACATTTTAGTGAAGCGTGGGAGAACGTGGCGAGTTGTCAATGGACTAGAGTTGCCTATAAAAAGGCAACGAACAAATAAATAAATAACGCCCACTGGAGAAGAAACAGATGGTAGAAAGTAATCCTACAACAGGAAGGTTATATATTGTATCGAATCAAATTAATTTTTACTTTCTTAAATTGAATATTAAAAATCAAAGAAAATTATAACACATTTGTCCGCAACATGGGGAAACACTGTTAATTGAATTCGGGGATTTTTAGAATATATAATCATTTTAATTTATAAATAAACAAATCTATTTATTTATTTAACCTCCCATTAGATGACAGATTTTATCCTCGGATGAGGAAAGGAGAAATTCTTATCCCGCAAAAATAATGAAAGAAATAGACTTTCTATTTCTTCTTTTCTGTGACTCTTCGACCAGCCTAGCTTTCCTAATTGTTTCTTTTGACACCTTTTTTTTTCATTTAGGGAATTATTGGTTTGTAACATTCGGATTGAATTTTCGGATTCATTCGAATCGAAAAATTTCTTAGGAATGGTTCGGATTCATTCGGATTGAAAAGTTTCTTCGGAAATTTTGGTGGAAATTAATTTGGGTGATTGTTTTCATCAAAGACCGAAAACGCCTTTTTATCCGTATTAATTGAATTATTATCCGTCAAGAATTCGAAAACGGACGGATGTTGACTAAAATATTTTTAAAAATGTAAAAATTGTAAAAAAAAACCGGGTTTAAAAACTTGCTCGTATGGTCAGTAATATATGCCCTTATTTGTCATCAAAATGTATTTCCCTTTCTGAGTGTAATACGTCTCCCCCAGATAAGAAAGACTCGTTTAGGATATATTTCAGTATTTCACATATAATCGGATAAAAAATCGTAGACAGACACAACAAATTGTCGACACGGACAATGTTCCGTATATAACCGTATAAAAAGATAGGACACAAAAATTACCTAAAATACTAGAAGTGAATATGATGATTTATCACTTTAAAATTTTTCACGTGTTGAATTTTTCTTACCGAAGTTTTTTGTGGGCTGAAAATTGTTTTTAGTCATCTTACGTATATTAATATACAGAAAATATATTTTAGATAGGTATGCCGGTCATGTGGAAGTTGAAAAAAATTCCCAAAGTTGTAATGATAGATTATTGAAATTTATCTAAAGTTTGCTTTTGTTCCCGCAATTTTTTTACCGTTCGGTTTTTGAAAAAAATAAAAAGGGTAAAAAGTATTCTACTTGTTCTATTCTATAAACTAGCACCAAAACGAAACATGTGCCTACAATAGATCAATAGTATGGGATTTTAGAAATATAATATTGGAAAAGAAACTCAACGGAAAAAATCTCTTTTTCGGCTGGCACACTTATTTATCAATAGCTAGGTGTAATTTTATGTTGGAAAACTGTTCTTCAACACTTATATAATATCTTGGTAAATCGGTACGTGTGTAAACGAAGTCCGAATGCGTTTTCAAGTCAATAATTCTCAGAAGTCAAAAATATTTCTTCTCTTATTGTGGATAAAATTTAATTTTCTCGCATAGAAACAAAAGAAGGTACAATAAGTTGACATTTTCACGTCTACCCTGAGGATATTTTTTGTTACAACTAATATTTACCCTGAAATCGAGGTACATATTACATTTGCTTTTTTCTGTAAAATCAGGAAGGAAAACGTAAAGAAACGCTATTTCTCTTTTCCGATCGTTTCGCTGTTTATATGAATACTTATATCAGTTGTGAAATGAATTTGATAGAGTAAACAGTTAACAACCTTTTTAATTTATTTTGTTATCGCTCTTTCTTACGTACCGAGCTCGGAAACTGAGTTTCCAAAATTTTTCCTCTCATTTTAAGGCATACAGAAGAGGATAAGATCGGTTGGAAGACTGTGCCGCTAAATTTTTTTTTTTTTTTCAAATGCCGAAAATGCAAAATTGTATAGAAATGCCCATATTCTTTTATTAAACAAAACTATCAGTTTTTGCAAAAAATGAGACACTAGCCCCCCTTTTTGTAATCGAGAAACTGATCTCGAAGGAAAGACCTGTCACACAATGTATATTTGCAAATTTGTCATCTAAAGTAAATCGTGAGGTGAGAGTATCGAGTGATTCTACATGAAAGTTTTCAAATTTCAAAACGCTCCAACAGCCTTAAGTATGTTCGCTTGGAATTGATGTGCAAATGTACTGCAAAAATACGACATTGCAAAAAAATGTCAATTTTCCCGTCTAAGCCAAAATAATGCGCGCGCATGCAGCCGCCTTTGAGAGCACTGCTCTGGGAGGAAATCTCTACATATGCAGAAAAGATCCTACGCCAGAAGGCGAGAAAAGCGAACTTGGTAGCAGCAACACTAAGAAAACCAGCAACCACCAATATCTCAGAACTTGACAAATGATTTTTCAAAATATTGCATTAAATAATTTTTATGTACATTTGTAATTTTTTTTAAATTTATTTTTCGCGTACAAGTTTTCAAATAATCAAAATTCATAGCTTATGTAAAGGAAAGATAAATCCCTTGCATCGAGATGACTCGATTGACCTACAGAATTAATGCATTTAATTTGATTATAATCGAAGTGATGATTTTCTTTGTAATTTTGAAAAATTTCGTTCTTATATATGTTTCCAATAATAAAAATACAAAGCTAATGTCAAAAAGTAATAGGTTTTTTACAACGTAAAAAATCAAGTAATTAATTAATAAATTTTATTTAAAAATATGAATGATGACATCGAAAGATTCTTTGCTTCGAGAAAAAAGAATTACATTTATTTGTTAATATTTAGAAAGCAAATGCATTTGCAACTTCATCTTAATGAGGAAGCAAAATGCTCAAAAATGAGCACAGCTAGTTTAAAAAGATGCAGTAAGTAAAAGTTCATTGATGTACCATAAAGTCTCCTCGCGATTTGCCTTTCTGCCTAGTGATATGTTCCCCTACAGACAAATCGCACGAAAACTCACGGAAATATTCCGTGGAGGCTCTTGGAAATTTCACTCCATTAAGTTGATGATATTAAAGCATAGCAGCTCTTGCTATTAAGGGTGTTGGATAATCGGAACTTGTAATTTTTTTCTGGTGACCCCCATTCTCATTACTGCCCTGTCCTCTGAAACGCATAAGAAAAGATATGGGGAGTTTAAAAGACACAATTTGAATGTTTTTTTTATAGAAACAACACAGACTGTAAATTCAAAAAACGCGATGTAAAATGTGATGTGGCAGATTTTCTACACATCACAAAATTAAAATAAATCCTCCCAATAAATATTTTCTGATAAAGGCTGACACTTTTAATAAATTCGGCACTCCTCGTCTCTTGTTATTTCTTAGAGTTAAGAATAATTTTATTAATATATATTATTTTATCCCCACTTTTATGTAAACTACTGTGAGCCTCTTAATCTATGAGGATTAAGAGTAGAGATTCGCAGCATCCACTTCCATTGCGTCATCGATTAGGATCTGTCGTCACCTCCATTCTTGCGAGGCTTCTTCTGTCTGGTGACCTTCAATAGACTTCTCTTATAGTTTCCGCTGTCTTCAAATATCTCGTTGAGTTTTTGGTTGATCTTCCAAGACCTTAGGCTTATTCCAGTGAGGAAGAACCAAAATTACTACCCCTATCGTTAATAGGTCGGTAGGTTTATCTTATATTTTTATGGCTCTGAAATGAAAAAAGAGCATTTTTCTGGCCGTATGTGCCTCTTTTTTTTGTTTTATGTTGGAGCAATTCGGAATCCATCCTACATCTGCGGTTTGAAGCAAGGACTTCCGTTCTCCAATGAGGATTCAGCGCTTCAGCTACCCTCGTACAAGTTTTGGTTTCGTACGCCACGATTGATCCCCTCTCTTGAGTACAGAGAGG
>UCOH01001407.1:0-20401 GCA_900474275.1 Synergus japonicus
TTTCAGCAGTTCTTCTAGGTTCTCGAGGTACTGAGAATCCCAACATCATTTGAAGTATGTTCAGCGGAGTCCAAACATCGGCTTCGAATTTCAGAACGCAGGTCATAATCGATACCATTGCAACGAAGAAGAGCGCGAAAAAGTATTTTCCTGAGAATGAAACCTTTATTGTTTCACTTTTCTCCAAGGGAACCAAGGCACAATACCGCGAGAATCCGGTAGTTAGACTCTGTTCAAAGAGATGATTGTTAACCCGCACTCCATGATTTAAAGCGAAACGAATGGACTTGTTCATAAGCCCATGGATTATACCAGTCGATGCTTCTATATCCCCGCATACAAAACGACCCCATTCGTCTTTTTGAGCTGAAGCCTGCCTAACTTGGAAATTCATTTTCTGTGACAGAACTTTCACGAATTCGGTTTCTGGTCCGGTAATATCAATTGGGTGTCCAGATGCGTTCCGTTTTAGGTAAACTTGCGGAGGATAATTGAAAGATGCGACTTTCATCTCGAATCCATTCAAATCTCGTAGCTTGTAGGGGAACAAAGAAAACTTTGTTGAGAATTTCCTCTGGAAATAATCTTGTGTGAAGGGATTCAAGTAGTGGATTGTAGCTTTGATTTGTTGATAATTCTCATCTTGATTGTAGTTCAGATTGTTGCCTGTGCTTCGTTTTTCTACAACTTCCAGGATTGTGTAGTCTAGAAAATTTTGAGACCACATCTTTCGAAGCAACTTTTCATAGCGAAATCTTCCTCTTTCAATCAGAAAGATCATTAAGCACTTTGGCCGAATTTGATTCTTCGAAACTTGAATCAAAAATTCGGTTAAGTTGGAGATCCCCGACGTTTTTGAGTTATTCTTGAAAGACTGAATCGAAACGAACAATGTTGTTCCTTCCAGATCTTGATAGGATTTGCTGCTTGCAAGTTCTCGAGCATTTTGTATAGTTGCATTTTTTAAGCTGATCGAGTGACCCGGGATTCGAGATTCAATGATTTTTATTAATTGATTTTGACTTGCATTTTCATCGATGATAATTATTCTTCGAAAACAGTTTAGTTTTTTAATGTGGCTCTCGAAGCGGTGAAAGAACGTATTTTTTTGTAATCCACAGACGTTAATTACATAAATTAAATGTAGAATAATGTACCAAAAATTCATTTTTGAAGTTTCAGTTTTGTAAGCATACACAGATTTAATTGTTTTTTCGAATTCTAATTTTTGTTACACAACAAAATTTAAACGTGTTCAACCATCAAATGTCTCTCTAAGATCTGACGTGGTAAACAGAGAATTCTAGGTGATGCAGTTAAATTGAAAATACCAGTTCCATTTGTAAAACTATTAGCTAAGTGAGGTCCATTTATATTTATAATCGAATATGAAAAGTGTTAAAAAAGAAAAGAAAACTTGTTTGGCATCGATTGGTAGAACATATTGTAGAAAGAAAAAATGCCAAATACAAATGCATTTTTAAAAAGCTGTAATTGGATTTTGTGCAATATTTGTGTCTTACATTATGGTCTTTATTTCGTCCTTTTCTGATAGTATATATTTTATTGGTCTTCATTTTTTGGGTGTTTTGCATTTGGTACTTATAGTTTCATTTTGAGCCATTTTTGACTTATAAGGCCTTAATTTTGGGTTCTTATTTTCTGCTGGGACTAATTTATTTGTACCTACTTATTTTTTTTATATATGCGGGCCTTGTATTGAAAATTTTATGTTTATGCTCTAAATTTTGATATTATTTTATTGTGTTTTATGTTTTGGATCTTGTTTTTGCTGTTTCAGTCAATTTATTATTATTAAAAGCTTTCAGCAATTACACTCAGACGATACATAGTATCGACTTACGAACCTCGTAGCGTATAACGAACTCCTTATTTTCCTGTATCATGCTTTTAAATAAAAAATCACATGTATTGTAATATAGAAATTAAATATAAAGGTTACAAATCTTTGTTGAATTTAGTTTTAAATTATCTTTGCCGCTTAAATTCGTTATTGTTATAAATACTTTTTATTAATTAAATATTACATTTACGCACTTTCCTCGAGCTATATAAATTCCAGTCTCTTAAATATGTTCCATCGATCAAAATGTATATTATATGTTTTTAGTAAAAGGTATAAAGCTCTTCTAAAATAAAATTAATTTTTAAATACATATTTTAATCGAAAAAAGTCGATGTAAATTTACGTTAAGAATATTAAATCCGATAAATACATATTTTATCAATTAAGTTTCGAGGTAGAAAAATGATTATACTTAAAAAAAGGGCGTTTGCGCTAAATATGTTATGATAAAGACACAAATAAATCGAGTGTAAATATTTTTCTCTTTCTTTTCACAAGTTACAGTTAGAAATCAAAATTGGAAAAAAACTTTAGTACAAATTTTTAATTTGTTAAGGATATTGATCTCAAGTTCCATTCTCAAAATTCTATTTCTTCATTTTGCGCAACGGATATTATAAATAGATATTTTTTTGCCCTAAAGTCCTACCTTCTTAATAAAAATGTGTTTATAGAGCGAAAAAATATTTAATTATATTTGATATGTAAAATGCAGAAATCGAGTTTTGAGGTCAGAATTTAATTCTAACACCCTTAAATTTGTAAATATTTAAATAGAATAAAAATATCATCCAAATTTGGATGAAATTTTCATTAAAGCAATAAAGTTCTCTAGAGAAATATTCGACTCGGGTTGACAAAGTAAGGCAAGAATTGTAAGGGTGATTAAAATTAGAATAAAAATAAATTTTGATTAATTTAGCGTCTAGGTTTTGAAGGTGCGCGAGGATTCGGTTTATTGTGTCGCATGGTTTGACATTTTGGAATATGTCGTTCGGCAGCTGATTCATTGAATTTTCTTCCGCAATGAGGACACTGAACATAATCGCTATTATCACTTGGCGGTGGAGGAGGTAAATCACTTAATTTTCCTCCTGCTGCTAGGTGAGCCTGCACCTGTTTTGCGGATCGAATGGCGTTTATAAATTCCTCATGAGTCTTTCGCCAATTTGACTTTGTCGGTGGTTTCTTCGATTTTGGCTAAAAAAAAAACAAAAAGTTAAAACAACATTTTCATTAAAAACACATAATTTAGGACTTTAAGAAACATTTTATACTTACTTCTGGTCTCTTAACTCCATTTTTAACGTAAGATTCGAGGTCCGTGCCTTGCACTCGAAATTTTACTGCGTCGAATTTTTTTCTTTTTTTTTGCCCAGATTTTGCACAAATTTTCTCGTGGAGACTAATTCTGTCTGTGGCAAATCGACGTTGACAAATTTTGCATGGTACCAAAGAATCGTTGCAATCAGACAACCTTAAAAATAGTACAAATTAATTTTAATCAAGCAGGCATTTTTTTTAAATATACATTTTTTGAATTATCAAATTCTGTCTACAGAATTCATTTTCCTCATTTTTTTTTAATGAAAAAAATTGAATTTAAAGGTCAGATTTCGAATTCTTCGTTTTATTAAATTTGAAATAAAATCTCACCTGTTTTCGATGCTTCCAGAATTTTTTGGTGTTGGTTGCTTGGATGTTGCAGATCTGACTTTCGTTGCCATTTTTGATTTTGCTGAACCTGCACTGGAAACTGATAATGAAGAGGATGGCCGAGCCACTGGGGTTGTGGGAGAATGCGATTTTTTAAATGTTGCTGTCTTCTGAAATTTGTTTATAAAAAATTGAACATTAATTAATTAAATACTTTTCATTTACTCTCAAATATCATTATAAAACTTACTTTCAAGCAAACCCCCTCACACAAATTTTAATTTATTGATAAGGAATTTTAGACATAGTTTTTCAATAAATTGAGACATTGGTAGAGATTAAAAAATTCGAAAAGTTTGGAAAGATTGAAATTTAGAAACTGACATGGTAATGTCAGTTTTTGAAAATATGAGACCATAATATGAGGATTTTCTTTTGTTTACATATCTGTGGCTAATTCAAATTTCAATTTGAACACAAAAATTGAGCGAAAGAAAATAATATTTAAAAGAATTTAAAGAATAATTTTCTAGACAAAGTTTTAAAATTATTATATAAGAAAAATTCTATAACTACCAAAATTAATAATTTTGAACTTACTTCACTTCTGAGTATGGGTTTGTTGGGGGTTTTCTTCATTTCTGTCGAATTGTCAATATCGACAACAAAAGCGGCAGTTTTCTTTTCTAGAATTTCAAATTCATTAGATTCTATAGGATTATGTGAATTGTTAAAAATTTGTCCATCTACGATGTCTTCAGAAAAATTTGAGATTTCTTCCTTTTGAAAAGACTCTTCTTTCCTTGGAGTATGAACAACTGGGCGTCGAGTAATTTTGAGATCTGAAGATTTTGACTCAGCAGAAGTTCGCTGAAAAAATGAATTTTAATCTTAACTCTATTTCAAAATTCAGTAATAATTTTGATTAATATCCACTGATAAAATTTGAAAATTAAAATTAAAACATACTCTAAGATCGGTTTCCGGACTTTTTGAGGGCGAACTTGAAGCACCTCTCCTCGTAGAAGGTCTAACACTCTCATTTTGCTTCCTCTCAACAAAATCCGGACTCGGACTCCTCCCATTTCTGCAGACAATAACATTTTCAATTTTCCCTCGACTTTTTCCCTTTTTTATAAAAGTCCCTGAAGCCAAAACTCGCCTTTCCTCCGACTTCCCGGAACTCTGGCTTTGAACCTTTCTCCTAACTTCCCTTCTCACAGAAACCTCATAATTTCTTTTCCCTTCATTATTTTTTGACATATGTCTAACAGACTCTTGACTTTTTTTCTCAACCAAAAATCCTTTTTCAGCTGCTTTCAATTTTTCCTGAAAAATTGTAGCAACCGTTTGAGCTTCATCAATGTTTAACTTCGATGAATTTATTTTCAATTCCACTTCTGAATCCGCAAACAATTTCCTTTTGCAAGAAGGCGACCTAGCCCTGATAAAATTTCTCGTCAGTTCAATCGAATCCCTCGCAGTCGATATTCTACTGTAATCAAAATTTTTTTCATCTTCTGAAATTCTCCGATTTCTTTGATTTCTAGGCGCTGGAATTGGCCTATGGGGAGTCGTTAACTTTTTCGAATCTTTTCCACTACTCTTTTTTCGAATTTGGAGATTTGAGTTTTCTTCCTTTTTAAAACTTTTCTCGCTTTTTAATTTCATCGAATCTGGAGTTTTTCTTATCGATTCACAGGAATCTTTAATCGTATCAAAATCAGGATCTGTCCCTATTGAATCGAATCTTCTCAAAGCTGATTCCACAGAATCGGTTCTTCCGAATTCTGGAATATTTTCAATATCGACTTCAGATTGAGATTTGTACTCAAATTTGACTTTCTCTTCAGGAGATTTAACACATTCTGACTTTGAAGAAATTCTTCGAAGTTTCGGAATCGGAGAAGCTCTCGACTTGAATTTTTCTTCAGAATTTCTTCGATCTACTTTTCTAGACTTTGTGTCAATTTCTATTTCTTTCACGACTTTATAACTCTCTTTAGCATTATCAACCTCATCTTCAGATTTTTCGATGCTTTTCTTCCTATCCGAAATTTCTGGACCCTTTTCTGTAGATTTTCTTCCACTTTTTTTCACGAGATCAAATTGCAAACTAGATCTTTTTGGTTTCTCTTCCTTGAGACCGATTCCTTTTATTTTGGTTTCAATCTCCTTCATTTTGTTTTCAACCTCTTTCTTCTTATTTTCGACATCCAACTTTTTTGACTCAAACTCTTTTTGCTTCTCTTCCATTTCTTTCATCTTCATCTCAACTTCTCTGTTTTTTGTTTCTACTTCCTTCATTCTATTTTCTACTTCCATCCTTTTAGCTTCAACTTCTTTCATTCGGGTCTCAACTTCTTTTATTCTATCTTCTTCAATCTGATCACGAGTCTCAGAAATCTCAAAAATAGCTGCCTGCTTTTTTACAATTTTGTGATTTGATTCTTCAAAATTATCAACATCTACCTCCAGAAATTGAGATCTCTTATCAGCTTGTTTAACAAGTTCGATTGATCGAAGAGGTTTATCTAACTCAATCGATTCTCTTCTTTCTATTTTATTTTCTTCTTTTTCTTCTTCTATTTCAATTTTCTTCTCTTTTTCAATTATTCTTTCCGTCCCATTCAATCTTCTTATTTCAAAACTAGGTTTTCTTTTAGCAGCAGAACTAATAGTTTCCGAACTCTCAACGGATTCTCTTCTACTTTTAATTTTAGGCTGTGGACTCGAACTTTTTCTCCTGGTATCAATCGTCTGATCTTCGATTATAATTTCCTGATAATCGGAAGGACGCTCAAAAACATTTTCAGGGGAAGATTCTTCTGAAGGTACTCTAAAGTCTTTTCTATCAAAGTCTTTAGATTCGAGAATCCCTTTTTCCAAATTTCGTGATTCGTCTTGACTTTTCTTCTTCACCGGCTTCTTCAATGGAAGAATAAATCTATTTTGAATCGCATTTCGAAGATCATTATTCAGCTTCTCACGAATCGAATCTTTAATCTTCTTTCGTTCCCTTTTCCGAAAACAATTATCGTCTATGAATATTTCATCTTCTGTTTTTTCAGTATTTTTTATCGATTCTCTTCTTTTTTCGGGCTCTTTCGTTCTTGATTCTCTTCTTTTCTCTTCTCTTATTTTTATGGATTCCTTTCTTTTTTCAGGTTCCCTTTTTCTTATAGACTCTCTTCGTTTTTCTTCTTTTTTCTCTACTTTTTCGGTCTCGTCTCTTTCTTCGATGCTTTCCTTTATCGATTCTCTTCTTTCCGGCTCTTTCGTTTTTGATTTTCTTCTCTCAGATTCTCTGATTTTCAGTGATTCTCTTCTTGTTTCGGTTTCTGTTTTTGTAGATTCCTTCCTTTTTATGGAGTCTTTTCTTTTTTCTTCCCGAATTTCTTCTTTTTCTAGAATTCGCTCCCTTTTTGGTAAACAATAATTAGATATGAAAATATCTTCTTCTGCTTTTTCAGTGCTTTTTATCGATTCCCTTCTTTTTTGAGGCTCTTTCGTTAAAGATTCCTTCCTTTTTTCTTCTCTGATTTTTATCGATTCTTTTCTTTTTTCAGGTTCCTTTCTTTTTATTGACTCTCTTCTTTTCTCTTCAATTTCTTTTTTTTCCAGAGTTCGTTCTCTATTTAGGATACAATTTTCTATGAAAATTTCTTCTTCTGATTTCTCAGTGTTTCGTTCTTTAGATTCTCTTCTTTTTATCGAATCTCTTCTTTTCTCCATTTTTTCGATCTCTTCCTCTTGATTCTTTTCAGTTTTTATTTTCTTCAGAGCAGGGCTAGGCGTCCTTTCAATTGAGAATTTCCTTGAAATTCCGGATTTGGAAACTTTTCTAGGATTCTCTCTTCCTGAAATGGACTTCTTCTTTTGATTTTTAGCTTCGTTTTCTTTTCCTTCAATCTTCAGAGCCTTGTCTTCTATTTCTTCAATTTTCAAAGTTTCACCTTGTTCCTCTTCTTTTATTTTCAAGATATCTTTTCTTTTATCCATTTTTAAATCTTTCTGCCTTCCTCCTAGAATAACTTCCCTAATTAAAAGAGTGGATTTCAGATCACTTTGATTTTGAAGATTAAAATAAATTTGAGATTCTGCAGAAACTTCTGAAGACTTTTCCTCTCTTTTCTCAAATCTAGGACTTTCGATGGTTTCTGAGGTCTGGAGACTTTTCCTGGAATCTAGTATTTTCGTATCTCGTGTCGGACTTGAACTTGGAACTCTTCTCTTTTTTTCTGAAGTGGATTTGGTGATTGTTTCCTGGGCACGTTTCCTGGTCTCCATAGGCCGCGATTCTCTGAGAAATCACAGTCGATAAGTCAAACTTAAGCTTATCGGGATAGGTAGAGGATTTTGAGTAATTTCCCGTTTTCCCAGCGCCCAGTTTAGTCCAAAGTCTGGAAAGACAGTTAAATGCTTTTGCGAGTTGCTTTTTATTTATATACTTTTTTATTTTATTTTTTTTTATTTATTTATTTTTTGCTTTTGGGGTCTTTGCTTGGCTTCGTTAAGATTATTTTGCTTCCCTAAGCACCCTGGGTGATTAGATTTTTGGATGATTCCTTGGAGAGTCTGGGATTAGGCCTTCAGCGATTTTTTTAAACCAGAGCTCCGTTTCTAGCCTCGAGGAAAGGTCTGCAATGCACCAAAATGGTCGAGTTCTGTCTCGATTATTGGGATGAGGGTTTGGCTGTTTCTGAGATGATTAATTATTAGAATTTGGATTATTGGTCCACAATTTAGTGAAAAATGAAGTTCACGTTCTTGATGAAATTTTTACTCCATTTTGGTTGAGTTTAGTAACTTTTAAATGTATTCGTTTCTTCATTTTTTACCTTCCTTTAGGTATTGGACAATTTTTAATAGGGAAAGCAATCACCAAAGAAAAATGAAGCAATTTATGATTTTGAAGAAAATTTTAAAACAGAAGTTAATACATTTAAAAGTTATTTTTAATATTAACTAAAAAATATATATATAAATGTATATAGATAAAATCTGTTTTTGATTCATGAATGTTCTATATATCTATTTTTTTAGAAGAAAAAATATAAATGTTTGGAGGCTTCAATCAAATTTCCTTTTCAGACAAATATTATTTTCATAAAAGTGAAAAAGTAGGAGTTAGTTACGGTTTAGAGAAATTAGTTATATAAGGTTAGTTACTAAAGTTAAGATTCTTTTTAGTCTTTGTAAGTGTTAAGAAAAATGTTGCCTTTTTCTTTAATTCGAAAATAAATTAATATTTGTCCGTCTCTAGGATATATTAAAAATTAACTTCAGAAAAACCCAATTAAATTGATTAAGTGAATTTACAAGAATTCTTATCATTAGGAAAAGACAATATTACCAAGAAAATAGATTAAATCATAAAAATAATAAAATGTTAAAATTAATTTAGACAATTAACATTCGTTCTTAGTCTTTAAATTTTCACCTGGTGGTCGTTTGTGCCGGAAAAAGAGGATCCGAACGTTTCCTAGTCACCGAGGAATTCGTTGTCCTTGTGACAATATTTTTTTTTGAATTAGCATTTGCATTTTTGAAACGTTCGAGTCTAAGCTCGGCCTGAGAGAGTTTTTTTGCGGTCGGCTTCCTTGGCACTTTGTCAGGAACATCAAGCAGCAAATCCTCTGGGAATTGTTCACTTTCAAGGTCATTTACTACTCTACTTTTAAAGCCCTTTTCAAAATCGATCGAATGGATATTCGAAAAGATTCGATTTTGATCCGACGTTTCTTCGTCGTCGCTCTGTAAATGAATAATTATTTTTATTTAAATAATTTAAAACAATTATATATTTTAGTGAGAGAGAGGCATTTTAAAGGGAGGGGGTGATGTCTATATAGAAGGGTCAAGATAAGAGGTTGCAGCTGTTCATGGAAAATACCGAGGAAAGGATGAAAAATATATGAGATTGGGGAAGGAGGCCAAGGAGAATGGAGGTAAATGAGGGAGAGGGGGTGATTTCTATCATAGATACCTCGTTTCGATGTTGACAATTTCCATTAAGATATCGTCCTACGTCGTTTTCGTTTGCAAATTCGTTGTCGTCATGATTATTTCCGCCATAGGATTCTCGACTGACTTCTTCATGATAAGAAACGACTGGTTTTCCACCATTTACATTACTATTGACATCAGCACGTGCTGTTCTTTTGACAGTAGTGACAGTATGTCTGGTAATATTTTTGCTTCTGGCAGGCGTAAATCCATTGCTAGATGTTTGCTTTTTGGGTTTGTTATCCAGTGGTTCCAGAGGGTAACTCCTGTCGATTCCTTTCACGGTTGTGTGACGTCGTTCATCGAACATTTGCCTCACCTAAGATAAAAATTACATCTATTATTAATTCTCAACTCTTAATTATTGAAATTGAATCTGCTTTTATAGTCATTTTTATATCTATATTCTATAAGTAAGGAAACATGAAATTAATAAATATTTTGATGAATTTTACCTTTCCGCCGTGAGATGTTGATGTCGTGCGAGTAGATGAGGTGGTTTTGGTGACTGTCTGATGATTCATAGTAGATCCCTGATTAGAGGTATTGGACCCAGCACTGCCTCTCTGTGCAACTTGATGAGCTCGTTGCTGTTGCTGATCGTAAAGTTGTAGCAATTTCTGCTCCTTCTCCTGAAGTTGTTTCTGTTGAAAACGAGCCTGGAACATATCACGCGAACGTTATTAGTCAACTTAGAGGTGAAATTTATCCTAGAATTACCTGTTCGACTAACTACAGGTTTATAACTATTATCATTTAAATTACTCTCAGAGTTATTCAATTAATTCAATCAAAATTTCATTGCTCATGACACTGAGAATGTAATTTCAATTAAAAAACAAAATGCGAATAAAAATTCAATCAAACTTTTTATCTATCATAGTAAATCGTATGGGAAAAATTATAAAGTGTGTTTCACTGAGGTACACTTTGTACGTTGTTGATAATAATGATAATAGGTACTGATAAGATGTATTTATACACTAAGAGTTTTTTAAACTCAATAAACAACTTTTTTTAAACGTGTATAATTATATTAGTTAAAATTATATTTTTTTATCGACTACCTTACTGACTTTGTTGTGTCTGACTAGGATACGATTGGACATTTTACTGAGAGGATTAGGATGTGTTCTGATGAAGGGAAGGTGCACGTATGTCAGTAGGTTCGCCCTGCACTGGCCAGCTAGGAATCCCATCGATTCCTTTAACCTACATCTTACACAGGGGTTACTAAACTCTTCGTGCGGAAAGATAAAGCTTAAAAGCGATTATTTATCATTCCCCGCCATTCAGATTTGCACGCATGAAGGTGCTAAAACGCTCAAACGTGCGATGCGGGTTTCATGAACGTTTCTATTAGAATAAATCGATCTTAGGAAATTTTCCCGCTTCTAAAAAAAATAAAAACAAAAACAATAAAAAATCAAAATAAAAACAGTAAAAATAAAAACAAGGGCGTAATATTTTTTCCAGTCAAACCTCGGCTCTATTTTTCTAGATTTTCTACACATTCTCATTTTTCACTCATATTATGGCGGTAATAATTAAAGCTGTAGCATGTTGATGCAATTTTCACGAAGTGGGGTCATGAACTCAACTCTGACTTTAGGGTATGTAGACTATTAGTAGATTGTAAACAAATCTTTGCCAAACTAATCAATTTCTGCAGTTGGCACGTTTCCACAATTGGATAAATTTAGCATGCTCTTGAAACTCATAAAGGGTTCGTTATAATTGCAGCAGAGTTCAGTGATCTCCAGTTAATAGTAATTCTCTGTTAAATCAATTTTCTACAAAAATTAATTCATGATTAGAATGGAAGACTGTATATTATCGAAAAATAAAATTCTCGGTATTATTCAATTATTGTCGACAATATAAAATTGCCAATACTTTAAAATTGCCAACACTAGAAAATTCCCGACACTGTAAACTACCCGAATAAATAATTACTGAAAAATAAAAATTCAGAGAGTAAAAAATTCCCTAAAATGGAAAATTCAAAAAAAAATTATTTTAATAAATAATTTGAATAATAATTTAATGAAATTCTTTAATAATTCAGTATTTGTAAAATATTTTTCATTTTTAGAGATCTTCTCCCGGATTTTTTTTTCGGTAATTATTTATTCGGGAATTTTTAGTCGTCTCAATCCATTCGAATTATTGAAAAATATTTTTTTACGAATTTTGATGCATTTTTTTTCTGAAAGAAAGTGGAGTTAAGGTTTTGAAATGGAGAAAAGTGAAAGATTATGAAGAGAAGGTAAAATGGGTTCGAATAATTATTTGGTGTCGACAAGTGAGACATTTTTTTTCCCTTCTTTCTGCGGCAAAGAAACAGGAATGGAGATACTGGAGAAGGTGACTGTAGGAGGAGAGCTTCTTCTATAAATGGTCATGTGTGTCAGAGTCGTCGAGTCCGCTGACACTTTATGTGTGCACGCCAGATTAAAATGGAAAACACGATTGGTGTACCAAGGCTCATGAAAACAGTTATTGGCAAACTTTTTATGATTTTAAATCCCCACTTAAGAAATCTTATCGGTCACGAATTTCGATTATGGTTATTGATTCAGCGAGATTAATTACATTTTAACAGAATGAAATTTGTCAAAATTTTCGCTAATTAACCCGGAAACTATTTGTAAATAATAAATATTGTTGAGATGTGTATATTATTGATTTTTAAAAGATTTTCCGTTGAATTTTAATAAAAGATTGCTTACTTATTGGAAAGGATTTAAATAATAAAATTTTTTACTATATATATTTGTAAAAAGTATTTTTTACCATGGTATTAAAAGTGGAAATTGCCAAATCTTCGGCAGCCCATGAAGATTCCATATTCATGGAGACCCCACGTGGTTCTTGCGATCTGATCGCCATCATTAAATTTTCTCTCGAAATCTCGTCAAAGTTTTTGCCAAGATTTCACTTCCTGGTCATAAAAGTCTTAAAAATGTCACAAACTTCATTTTTAAAGCTATAAAAATTTTATTTGTATTTTTATTACTCTGAGTCTCAAATGATGAAAACATCGCCTTAGAATTTATTTCCAAATAGATATAAATAAATATGTAAATAAATATGTAAATAAAAAAGAAAGAATATAGATACTTCTATAAAAATTGGGGACTAACCGAAAATATATTTAAAATATTTTATTTTAAATAATTAGTTACTTCAAAAAAGTTTCAAATATGTAATAATTAACTAATTCAATTTTAATTAATTAATTTACAAATTCGTTACTTTAATAATTCCTTAATCATTGTCCATTTTAATTTAAATATTAACAATATTTTCAAACTACTCGTTAATTGAAAGAGAGAAGTAATTTTTCATTGAAAATTAATGTTATTATTCATTGGAAGTGTAAAGAATGAGTCACGATGCAGCAAGTGTAAGATTTTATCAAAACTCACACTTGTCATTTCTATTGTTATAAAACACGAGACCACATAAATACTTTTTTTCCCCTCATTTTGCATAATTTCTTGGCGAATTCTCAGACTTGAAAATTGATCTTTTGTCTCGTCATCCTTGCACCGAAGGCCATCATATAATAAATTTATATCTATATTTCATTATTTTACTTGGAATAAACTTGTAAGTAAATTACAACATTAAAATTGCAATATAGATTGAACTAATTTCAAGAAATTCGGTTAGTCAATAAATATAATTAAAAGTCACAAAATTATTTACTATAAAAAGATTTAAAATCAATAATATAATAATTGATTTGAAAAAATATATGTATTTCGTTATTTTTTAAATATAGTGTAATTTTAATCAATACAAATAAAAAATACTACACTTATTAATTACAGTAAATATAAAATTGTTTACAAATCGTCTTTATGAGAAAAAGTAAAGGTCATAGACTAAAAATAAAGGCAATGATTTCACAATTATCAGAACACAGTTGGAAGGCACTTTCTATCACTATTAATTGCTTTTAAAAAATCCACTTGTTAATTTATGAATCACTGAAACAGAATTTCAGCGCATTTCGAATTTGAAATTGGATTTGAATTTATTTATTGGGGCATGATAGTGAAAAAGAATAACAAGCTGACCGAAGTTGCCATCACAACTGGGTTGCTATCAACCCCACAAACTACAATCCCCTCGTGTCATGTGTCTAAGCATGCGCAGTTGACAGACAAACACATTCGACATTATAAAACTAAAGTACCTGAAACTATATTAAATTTATTGAATTATTTATCACCCATTTCGATTTGTCAATTCAAAAACTAAGATATTGTGTTTTATGTCAAGAAATTGTAAAGCAATAATCTGAGTTTATTTTGGTATAATGAGAAGGAAGTTTTATATAAAATTTAATATAATCCAGTGGAATTTATATTAATTTACTTTTTAAATAATAATTTATATATTATATTATTTTTATATTTTTCTCTATTCATATTATATTATTATTATTATTATTATTATTACTATTATTAATATCTATAGCTACTGAATCAGTTAATTTCACTAATTTAACTTGTAAAAGTAATTCACTGCATGAAATTAATAAAAAATTTTAATGAATTAGTGATAAATTTTTAAATAAATTTATTTACTGATTGATTTCAAGCTAGCGAATCAATGAAATTGATTGATATTTCTGTTAATTTTACTTTAGAAATTAGTTAATTTCGATGATTTAAATAGCTGAAAATAAGTTACTGAATTAAATTATTATAAATGTTTGAAACTTATTTTAGTTGTTGAATTAGTCATATTGACAGACTTCTAATCTAATTTCACTGAAAAAACAGTCAATCCCTGTGTTTCAATAGCTAAAAATGATTCAATGTATTAAATTAGTAGAAATTTTCGCTGATTCAAATTCTTTACTAGGATTGGCTAAGATTCTCATCTAGAAAAGAATATATAATTTATATCATTATGTATGTTGAAATTAGGTCACTAGTTTCTAATGTTCTTTTTCATAAGTATTAAAAATGGACTGATTGACCTACTGACCAATTACAGCTGACATTAATTGATTCTATTGGCTAAAAATGACAATGGGAACAGCCTTGTATTGACTATTATCTTATATATGAAACTCGAGTCATAATAATTCAAAAACAAATAATCAATATTGTAATTCAGACTAAATTAATTTTCATTCATTTTTTTTTTGTGATTGTTTCTTAGAAAATTATGAAAGAAATTCATCTTAGAAAAATTATGTTTAAAATTTCTTTTTAAAGCTTTTGTTCAATTCTTTTCACGATTTTTGTGTAAAACTTTGAAAAGAGACTTGAAAAAAAATTTTGAAGAGTATTTTTAATTTAAGTTTTGTACTAAATAAATATTTTCGGTACAACTAAATTTCGTTAATTAGCATTTTCGGTGATATTTTTTTTTCCAGTATTTTTTTACATTCGGGTTTTTCCAATTCACAAAATGCTGAAATATTTTTTAATTATATTTGCAATTATTCATCCAAATGCAAACATTTATATTATTTTTGATTTAAGAAGAAAAGAAATCTTGCGACTAAAAATTTAATTATAAAGAATAATTTATGACTGGCCGTTCATCAAAAATTTGATGGATAGACAAATGAATAAATTAAAAAATGAGAATGTAATAACTTTGTTGAGATCACCTTCGCTATGGAAAGTGGAAATTAAAATTTCAATCAAAACGTACATTTGTTTCGGTTTAATGAGTGGTTAAAATGATACGAACCTCAAGGATATAAATTTAGAGTGATTACTGTTGAAGGCACCGATTAATACTGACAGTGGCAAATCGATCGAAGTGTAAATGGCGTAGGTACCCATTCATTGAAAACTTCATCGCCCACGTAAATTTATTCCCAACTCGACCTTGTCTCGACAGATGACAATGTCAAAATTTTATGAATTATGTCTGTCTATACTTTTCTATTCTACAATGAATAATCATGCATTGCATGTTTCTATAATAATGACTTGTCTGTCGAGAGAAAAAGGTGTGAAAATGTATTTCCTTAATTTATAAGGCAGACGTCTGCAGCATTTTAATGACTATGCATATTTCTATTACTAATAGACAAAATCAACAATTATAGGATTTAAAGAAACGTATTATTAGAGTTTAGTTTTGCATTTCACAGTTTTAGAAAATTTACTGAGAGGTTGAAATAATTTTGTTAGAAAACCTTCAAAAGATTGACTGATTTTTTCTATGGAAATAAAAAATCAGTCAAACTGACTAATTCAATAGCTAAAAATGAATTAAAAACATTTTTACTAATTTTTTTGATAGATTTTGAATCAGAGAGATTAACTGAATTTTGAATTATGTTCAATGATTCAATAGCTAGATAAAAATTTTAATCAGTGAAAATATGCTAATTTAATTTCAGTGACTCATTCCTAGTTATAGAATTATTGAGATTAGCTGAATTTTTCGTGAGATTATAAGAAAAAGCTGTTAAATCAGGGAAAATTTTTAGTTACTTTTATATAATTAGTCATTTACAGGTCCTTCAGTGAAATTTTTATCCATTTCACTTAGAGACTGAATTGTATCGAATCCACCTATTAAATTATATGGATTAATTTATTTTTTAGTGGAATTAACAGAAAAATCAGTTTATATCACTAATTCAGATTTGAACTGATTTTTCAGTAAAAGTAATGGAATATTCAGTTAATTTCACTGATTCAAAAAAGAAATGAAAGTGAAATGTGTGTAAATTAGTGAAATGTGACCTCTCTACAATTGAATCAGTCAAATTATTGAAAATTTACTAAAATTTTCATTATATAGTTCCAATGAGAAAAGATTCAATGAGATTTAGTGGAATTTCACTAATTTAAGTTTAGAGAGAATATAATTTCTCTAAATAATAATTATGAAGAAAAGCTCTATTCATAAATAATAAAAAATGAATTATAAATTCTTGGGATGAAAATAATAGTATTAATAACTGCGCTAGCGCTGCTTAACTTCGTTGATCGAATGAAAAGCCGTTAACAATTCCATGCGTCTTAACAGACTTTATATATTACTGATATCTTCATTATAGAATTACAATTTAAAAAAAACAATTATACTATAAAGATAAAGAAATGAAACACTTATAAAAAAAAATTAATGAAACTATTTTTTTTATATTAATAAAAATTCAGTAAACCAGTGAAATTCCACTGATTTAATTTTAGAAAGATTATAATTCCTGTAAATAGTACTGATTGAAGTAGCCAGAAGCAAGACAATAATTTCAAATTAAATTTCTTAAATTTTCGCTTAGATTTTAACGATATACTTTTTACGAGCAGTTTTTAAAAAGAAACACGTACAAAATTGGAATAGATTCTTCTGTTTCATTCACTAGTTATAATGATTTAATTTGTAATTGTGATTAAGGAGCGTAGCATTGCATCGTGCCTAATTAAGCAGCATAATTATACTTGATACTCGATCTGGATGAACATTGAACATGTATGTAGGTATAATGTACATTGACTATATGTATAACTATAGCATCGCGTGCACTACAATGTAAGTGGTATAACTAGTCTAATGAGAAACTGTTTGATGAGATGACGATACCGTTTCAAGAAAGGCAACATGGTTTCGAACCTGAATCTATATTCGACATTCAATCTTATTCAATTAACGATCAGAATTCATGACAAATTTTATAGTATCCAGTGCACGCTTTTCTTCAATAAATTACAATTACAAATTGCAAATTACAATTACAAAACGGATAGAGAGAAAAATTGATATTTTCACAGGAAATTTCGTAGAATTTTCAGTAATTTACTAACTATAAAAATAAATAAATAATTTAAAAAACAAAAATTAAATTTTATTTTATTTGTTCTGTATTTAAAAAACACTTTTTCAAACATTTTTAGAGATTTTTTCGGAAACTTTTCAGTAATTAATTATTCGGGAATTTTTTAGTGTCGGGAATTTTATTTTCCTTGAATTTTCATGGGAATTTAAATAATTTTAAAGGATTTAACTATGTTTTGTGTAATTTTGAGTAATTAAAAAAGCTTTAACGATATTTTAAGTAATTTTAAGTAATCACAAATGTTTTTTTTACGAAATTTTATGATAAATAAATAAATAATAATAATAATAATAACATAAATAATACATACTAAAACAATGATTTTCCATTTATTTACAAAATCTAGAAATCTAGAAAAAAATCTTATGAAATTTAACGAGATTCCTGAAATGAGATAAGGAGTTACAAGTTTTTAAATTTCATTAATTAACAATTAATAAATCCTAATTATTTTCATACTTTTAAAATCCCTTAAAACATTTTAAAATCCTCTGATTTTTTTTTTATAAAAAGAAACGCAAAATAAGAAATGAATATGTCTTTTCTTGGAATAAAACGGTTTTTTGAATGTCTAAAAAAATAAGATAAATAAAAATAAAAAGTGTGGCTAAAGAACGAAAAAAAAAGTTGAATTTAAATCATTTTCACGTAAAGCAAAAATTAAAGTGAAAAGAGAGAGTTGAACCAGAAAAGGAGCCGGTCAAAAGGATTCGATGACGTGAATCAAGGATCAGTGCTATACTCACGTGGGAGTATAAAGACACGCGTATTTGACTACCTACGCACTCGTATCAATATTATTATTCAGGTTCATGACAGTGTATCGAGTCGAGAGTCGAGCCCGGTGGTTCCCTCGACACCTACTCGTATTTACATATAGTCTGCATATACGAGAACCTATTCTGATTCACTCCTTTCGCTCGAAATCAGCATAATCGAATTCGCGAGGAAGGAATCTATTTTGGTCGAAATTAACAAACCATTTCTTTATTTTTAGAAAAGAGTAAGCTCTTATTTAGTAATGAAGCAAATTGAGGTAATTCAGGACACTATCAATTTTTTCAACGATTTCATTATTTATTTCACTAAAATCACTTGAAATTACTCCAAAATCACCTGAATACGAACATAAAAAATCAGTCGGAAATCATTTGAGCTGACTGAAGTCACTCTGTAATTATTTTGAATCACTGCAAAAAAAGAAATTGCCAGTAATCACCTAAAATCAATAGAAAATCGCCTGAGATGACTACAATTACTATGAAATAATCTGCAATCACAAGATATTTATTGTAATCACTCAGAAATCACTTCCGATCCTCTGAAATTCTTGGAATTGAATTGAAAACACTCATAAAATGATTTGCAATCACTTAAATGAAACGTCAATCTCTGCAATAACTACAATGACTCGTAGTTACAAGGAATCACTTGAAAATCACCTGAATGACTAAAATCACTATGAAATCACTCAGAAATCACTTCCGATCCTCTGAAATTCTTGGAATTGAATTGAAAACACTCATAAAATGATTTGCAATCACTTAAATGAAACGTCAATCTCTGCAATAACTACAATGACTCGTAGTTACAAGGAATCACTTGAAAATCACCTGAATGACTAAAATCACTATGAAATCACTCAGAAATCACTTCCGATCCTCTGAAATTCTTGGAATTGAATTGAAAACACTCATAAAATGATTTGCAATCACTTAAATGAAACGTCAATCTCTGCAATAACTACAATGACTCGTAGTTACAAGGAATCACTTGAAAATCACCTGAATGACTAAAATCACTATGAAATCACTCAGAAATCACTTCCGATCCTCTGAAATTCTTGGAATTGAATTGAAAACACTCATAAAATGATTTGCAATCACTTAAATGAAACGTCAATCTCTGCAATAACTACAATGACTCGTAGTTACAAGGAATCACTTGAAAATCACCTGAATGACTAAAATCACTATGAAATCACTCAGAAATCACTTCCGATCCTCTGAAATTCTTGGAATTGAATTGAAAACACTCATAAAATGATTTGCAATCACTTAAATGAAACGTCAATCTCTGCAATAACTACAATGACTCGTAGTTACAAGGAATCACTTGAAAATCACCTGAATGACTAAAATCACTATGAAATCACTCAGAAATCACTTCCGATCCTCTGAAATTCTTGGAATTGAATTGAAAACACTCATAAAATGATTTGCAATCACTTAAATGAAACGTCAATCTCTGCAATAACTACAATGACTCGTAGTTACAAGGAATCACTTGAAAATCACCTGAATGACTAAAATCACTATGAAATCACTCAGAAATCACTTCCGATCCTCTGAAATTCTTGGAATTGAATTGAAAACACTCATAAAATGATTTGCAATCACTTAAATGAAACGTCAATCTCTGCAATAACTACAATGACTCGTAGTTACAAGGAATCACTTGAAAATCACCTGAATGACTAAAATCACTATGAAATCACTCAGAAATCACTTCCGATCCTCTGAAATTCTTGGAATTGAATTGAAAACACTCATAAAATGATTTGCAATCACTTAAATGAAACGTCAATCTCTGCAATAACTACAATGACTCGTAGTTACAAGGAATCACTTGAAAATCACCTGAATGACTAAAATCACTATGAAATCACTCAGAAATCACTTCCGATCCTCTGAAATTCTTGGAATTGAATTGAAAACACTCATAAAATGATTTGCAATCACTTAAATGAAACGTCAATCTCTGCAATAACTACAATGACTCGTAGTTACAAGGAATCACTTGAAAATCACCTGAATGACTAAAATCACTATGAAATCACTCAGAAATCACTTCCGATCCTCTGAAATTCTTGGAATTGAATTGAAAACACTCATAAAATGATTTGCAATCACTTAAATGAAACGTCAATCTCTGCAATAACTACAATGACTCGTAGTTACAAGGAATCACTTGAAAATCACCTGAATGACTAAAATCACTATGAAATCACTCAGAAATCACTTCCGATCCTCTGAAAT
>UCOH01001414.1:0-12234 GCA_900474275.1 Synergus japonicus
TCGTGAATTTTGCGATGTTCACGTTCCGTCGTTCGGGTAATTCATTCAGAAGTAAAATTGTTACTATTGTTTTCATATGTCAGTTGTCAAAATAAGTGAGGTTAGGAAGAGAATAATAGTAGGTTAAAGGAGAAAAAATACGGCAGTTCTGTCTTCACTCTAGGTAAGATATTTAAATTTATTATCTGAAGAAAATATTAATTAGACTTTTTAATTCTTATTTAGGAAACAAAGTACTTTTTTATTTTTATTACACATTCAATATTTTCATTTTACTTAAAAACTATTTGCATTAGATATTTTCTCGCTCCGTACAGATATTATATGAAGCCTCTTTTAATTTTAATTAATTCTTTTACAGAATCAGAAACAGTTGCCAGATGATCATCGTCAGGCGATAATCGAGCAATTTTTTGGAACAGTGAGTACAATTTTTAAAATTGAACAATATATTTACTTCAATATGTTAGATTATATTGATTCAATTCTGTTTTATTTTTACAGAGAATAATCGGTATCCTTCATCAAGTTTCTATTTCACAAAAGGTGGTCAGAATGTTTATAGCTATTCTGCTCCAAATTCTCAACCTTCAATTGAACCTGAAGCTGGTAATTTTATACATTATTCCATCTTGAAATATAATCTACGTTTTTAAAAATTTATTAATTATTATTCACATTTTTTTCAGAATATATTACTCTGCAGTTGATTATGCAAGATAAATTTTACGCTAGGACAAGTATAGCCACGTTACTATTCACGGAGGAGCGATTCCGATTCAGCAACCCCCTCAGGTTTTTATCTTTATTTAATCCAATTCCATTACGAAATTAGTGAGTTACTTAGTAGTTTTTTTAAAAAAGCAATAAAAGATTTCTGAAAATTTTCAAAAATTTAGAAATTTTAAATGAATTTAGCAAACTTTTAAGAAATTGAAAAATAAATAGCAAGATTCTTAAGGAAAAAAAAAAAGATTAAATAAGAGAAAATTTATAAAAAGTCTTTAAAAAATTAATAACTAATTTTGCTTCCTTATACAGGCTTTCATGTAAATTGTTCAATTCCAATTTTTTTGTTTATTTATACATGATTTGACCCTATAAGCTCGAAAATTAACATTATTTTAAAGTTTATTTTTAAAAAATTTGTGCTTAAAAGTATTTTTTATAGAAATTAGATAATTTTGAAAATACAAATACATATACAAATTTTCAGGGAGCAAAAACGGGAGGATTTACTTCGGGATATCCAGTAAGAGCGCCTCAACCACCTCCTGGTGCTTACACAGCAACCCCACTACCTCCAGGAACTTATGTTAACGTTTCCGGGTCAAATGTACCAACTCTATTACTTTACACCCAACCAGGCACTCGGTATCTTCAGCGGGAGGGATGATAAAATATTGACGGATATTTTACAATATTCTTAATTATAACAAATTCATTATAAAATAGGAAGAGGTAAAAATAAACACACAAAATAAAAAAATAAAGTAATAATTTTTATTAATACTTTTCCCGTCATGGCTCATACACCTTTCCATTTTTTTTGCTTCTCGTTTGTAAAACAAGAATAAAGTTTAAGGTAATTTTAATCTTAAGTGATCTTAAAGTAAACATCCTTTCAAGATAGTAACAATATATATATATAAATCTTTCACAAACCTTCTGTATTCATATTAATTATAGGTAACTGTGTTCAGTAATAAAACTTACCTTCAAATTCAATTTCTTCAGTTTATTTAACAATTATTGTAATGAGACATTATTTTCCTCTGTATTGGTACTTATTTCAAAAAATAAAAAAAATATGTGTACAGAGCAAAATAATGTATACTTTTGGTATTGTTTAAAACAATGAAATACAGAATTGAATTTTGATTTTTATTTCAAATTGTTCGTTTTACGCAATAATTATTAAAATTCAACATTTTTTCGCTCTATAGCCACACTTTCATTTTCAAACTAATTATAATATTAGTTCAATTTCTTAAGCCTGTTGCAGCATTTCACGAAAACATGTAAACAAACACAGAAAAATAGCAAAATCTGTGGAATGCCTTAAAATCCGCCATTGTGTCCACATCTTGCCAATACGCGGTGTTTGAGGTCGCAAAAATGATGTGTTTGAAGTGTCGTTTTTTATCGACAATCTTTTGGTTGTACGACAGGGGCTATTTGCTTATTTTCTGCAAAAAGAAATTTGTTTGGTTAAAAAGTGAATTTTTACAAGTGAGGAGAAGTGGGTTGAGGGGTGCGGGTAAACTGTACTTACATTTTGCCAAGTCCCTGTCCGAGCAAAAAAGGCACAAAACTTCACTCCAAGGGTCAATTGGCGACCCTGCGAAACAGCTGACAGGTCCAGTAACTATATTTAAGTAACTAGCACATGTGTAGTACGCGATTTCTTAAACTTCTTTTTTTACACGATTTTCGTAAGTGCTCGGGCTTTGAAGTGCATATCGAGATTCACTACCAAACAGAAGTTTGGGTTCGCTTGTTTTTCGATGTTTTCTAAAAATATCAATAATTTTTTAATAATGAACATTTTTTAAAACTTCTTTACCTACTTATTTTAAAAGTAGATTTCTATAGAATCTGATAGACTTGTTAAAAAAATTTTACAATTATTTTTGTGCATTGTACAAGCGCTGAAATTTGAATTTGAAATACGTAAAAAGTTCAATATTACCTGATCAGTAATAATATAAATCAATGTAAATGAATGTCATAAAAATGAATTTAAATTTTAATATAATTTGGCAAAAACATCATAATTAATGATTTTTTATATTTTATAAAAATATCTTTCTCAATAGGAAAAATATTAAATTATTTCTAACTTTTTCACGCTAACTTTTAGACCCGCACAATAAAGTAAAGTAAAAATGTCCAGAAATTAAAAAAAATGTTCATTATTTAAAAAAGTTATTGATATTTTTATGAAACATTCAGATTTGACTTAATATTTATATCAGTATTGAATATTTAAATTAAATATAGTTCTGATTTCTTCGTCGCACAATTTCGCATAATCTAGATTTTTGAAGCAGAATTTTTCATAATAATACATTTTTCTTCGCATAATTTGAAGATTTTCAAGAGCAGAAAAAATTGTCTATGAAAAATCAACCCTAATTTGTAATCCCGATTATTCTTAAATTGTAGAAAGATTTTTTATTCTTTTTTTTTCAACAGGACCCAGCAGTACAATTCCATCATTTTTTGTGCAAATACCTGAAACTATGTAATCACCATTAGAATCAACAGCAGGATTTCCTGAATTTCAAGAAAAAACAAAATTTTTAATGGATTATGAAGTTTTGAGTCGCGAAGATGAATTAATAGCAATTACTGATGATGAAGATGATTTACCAACAAGTTCTGTTTTATTAATGCGACCACCGTCAAAGGAACCATCGTCAAATGATTGTACGATTGATTTACCAGCAAATTTGGTTTCATTTTTGTTTCAACCACCACCAAAGGAACCATCGTCAAATGATCGCACGATAGATTTACCAGCAAAAGAACCAACATCCAGAGATTCGTTTTTACAGTATACTGTAAGTAACTTTTTAAACAAAGATTGGAAATCGAGCATAACGCCTCATCGTTCTTCAATTTATAACATTTCACATACACCATCACATGCGGTAGCACGTACGATTTGCAATTCAAAGGAGAACAAGAACCCGTCCACTGCATGCGCAGTAAGTGGAAAGAATCTACATCCTCGAATCTGTGATATATATTCTCAGCCTATAAACAAGAAATGTACAATTACACCACGTCCAGATAGATTTGCTTTAAAATAAAAGAAAAAGAAAAATACAGAAACGTCAGATGTGACCTAGGCAATCATTTGCACAACAAATGATTTTCACGAAATCAGTAACGATTTTAAAATGATAATAAGACTCCCTGGCGAAGGCTTCGGATAGAAAATTTCCTATCCGAATTAATCCGAGCCAATGCGAAGTCTCTTTCCGAGTGAATCAGTTTCATTCCAAGGCACTCCGAAGTTCACATGATTCCTATTCGAATGAATCTGAGCCAATCCGAAGTTTGAAGGAAGATTCCTATCCGGAATGGTTCGGATTCATTCGGATCGAAAAATTTCTTCGGAATGATTCGGATTCATTCGGATTGAAAATAAGGATTCATTCGGATTTCGCATTGGCTCGGATGACCTCGGATTGGATCGGATTGGAATCTTATCCGAAGCTTTCACCAGGGCTGAAGACTCAATCTCTACAAAAACAAATGGAACCGAAAGTATTACAGATACCACACGTGCCTCTCGTCGAAGGCGATGCATTATTCAACTTGTTCCGCAACCATTGGTTACGTTTAGCAGCAAAACAGCAAGAAGAATTGTTCACTAAAGTAGTTGAAATAATAGAGGAATTCGAATGTGCTCCTTAGATTATAAAATTTTATTTATAGTCACCACTAGACTGAAAAAATGTTCAGATTAATGTTTGTGTGTTTTTTCAGTACTCAAGTGTACTTAAGTATTGTGGTAGTCTTAATAGCTATTTACTATTCAAGTCGTGAATTACGCAAGTCGATAATTGCCAGTTCGGTGACGTGACTTTTCATAACTATTGTAACGTATTTGATAGTGCGACATAGCACAGGCGTGCTACTGCCGCCAGGATGGCGCAATAAGTTGATTGGGTGCCCGCTTATAGTAGTAATCGGAAAATGTTTTCTCTCTGTTGAGACCTATTCAACAAAGCCACAAATTGCAAAACTTGTAATGAAAAACACCACACTCTATTACATAAAGAAAATACCTCTTCTCCAACAACTTGTTATATAAATTTAACTTGTTTGCATAGCTATATATTCTCTGAAACCTTATTATCGACAGCATTGGTCAACATTATAGATCACAAGGGTAACCCTCATGCATGCAGAGCTCTTCTCGATAACGGTTCACAAGTCCATTTTATAACCGAAAAAATGGCATCGAAATTAGGGCTTAGACAACAGGAAATCGAAATTCCACTCGGTGGAGTAAATAAAATGAGCTCGAGTATCAATCAAATAACGCGGACAACCGTTCAATCGCGTGTAAATGCGTACAGCAAGGATCTAACATTCCTTCTAACACCCGAAATCAATCCTTACACGCCTAGCGAGCCTATTAATCGAGGTGAACTCAACATCTCGTCAAATCTTAATCTTGCCGATCCAGAATTCCACATACCTTCTGAAATGGACGTTTTGATCGGTGCAGAAATATTTCTGCAATTACTTTGCCACGGTAAAGTAAAGCTGAAAAATCAAAGCATGATATGACAAAAAACGCAATTCGGATGGATAATAGGCGGGAAAACTGCAGAATTTAAATTTTCAAACGTGGCTAGGTGTAATTTATCTTTGAACCTTTTAAATCGAAACATAGAGAAATTTTTGCAGCTAGAACACTGTCCCCAAGAGAGTAGATTTTCAAAAGAAGAAATTGCATGCGAAGAACACTTCCAGAAAAATACAGAGCGTAGTAAGATTTCGGGGAAATATTGTGTCAGAGTTCCATTTAAAGAGAACGAACCTGTTCTCGGAGAATCCTATTTAAGCGCTCTAAAACGTCTATACGCAACCGAAAGATCGCTCGGTAGAAAACCGGAACTTAAAGAACTCTACGTCGAGAATCTTAATTCTTATATAAAAAGAAATCACATGTCCGAAACTGACAATGAATCTAGCAATGACGGATATTTTTTACCGCACCACGCAGTTATTGAAGACTCGAGTCTCACCACGAAAGTGAGAGTAGTTTTTGATGTATCGGCAAAAACTTCAAACGGGAAATCTTTAAATGACACACTCATGGTAGGTCCCACAATCCAAGAAAAACTCTTTCCACTACTCGTTCGATTCAGATCACACGCGTACGCATTAACTGCCGATATGGAGAAAATGTTCCGTAAAATCGAAGTCCATCCAGATGATCGAAAATATCTAAAAATCTTATGGCGAGAAAACACTATCCAACCCGTGAAAGTATTTAAATTAAATACAGTAACTTTTGGTACTGCATGTGCACGTTATCCACGTGCTTCAATAGTTCTAAAAGAGGATTTTTACATGGACGATCTCGTATCAGGCGCGGATACGCACGAAGAAGCGAAATAATTAATCAACGAATTGGTTAATATAACTAAATCTGCCGACTTGAATCTTAGGCAATGGGCTTCCAATGATCCCTCTCTTATCGAAAAGCTGGCGGAAACTTCCAATGACTCTTTCCTTTGTTTAAATCTGGGAGAGAAAACGAACACTTTAGGAATTTATTGGGATCCAAAACCAGATTCATTGATTTACGGTATAAAACACTCAAATATACTCGAACCTATTACTAAAAGATCAATGCTATCGCAAGTAGCACAACTCTTCGATCCTCTAGGATTGTTGGGTCCGGTGATCGTGAAAGCAAAAATAATGATGCAATCGCTATGGAAATTCAAAATAGATTGGGATGATAACGCTCCATCTCCAATAAACGAAGATTGGGTTGAATTTTATAAACAATTAATCTCCTTAGAAAAATTCTCGGCTCCGAGAAAAATAATTGGGGACGATTACGCAAGCTTAGAGATCCCCGGCTTTTGTGACGCTAGCAAAAAGGCGTACGGAGCCTGTCTCTATATGAGATCAATCGACAAAAACAACGTTATCACCACTCAATTAATATGTTCAAAATCTAGGGTCTCTCCTCTAAATGTCGAAGACGTATGCAGGCTGGAACTATGCTCAGCACTCTTATTGGTGAACTTATTCTCTACAATTCACCAAGCATTACGTAGATTGGTGAAAACGAAAACTATTTTTTGGTCCGATTCAATGATCGCATTGAACTGGATAAAAAAGGATTCTCACACGCTTCCAACCTTTGAGGCAAACCGTGTTGCTAAAATTCAATCCCTATCAGTACCTCATGAGTGGCGACACGCGGCCACTGAACATAATCCCGCGGATCTTGTATCACGAGGTCTATCACCAGAAGAGATAATCGATAACACCTTTTGGATCAATGGGCCTGTGTGGATCAATCAATCGGAGGAGGAGTGGCCTGAATCCAAATTTGAAATTCAAAAGGTACCCACAAAACAAATAAATAGTAAACGTCAACGTCGTGTACATAAACGAAGTAACGACAAAACTCTTTGAAAACGCGAAAACATTTACCGGTCTAAAGCGTATTGTATCTCTCTGACAGCGATTCATAGATATTAAGATTCGCAAACAAAGTATAACAGGGCACCTCACCACAATGGATCTTAAAAGAGCACAAACATGCGTAATAAAAATTGTGCAGTCTCAAGTGTTTTCAAATGAGATAAAGTTGTTAAAATCAAAGCAAACTCTCAAGGAAAATTTAACCGCTCTTGCTCCTTTTTTGGACGCGGAGGACATCCTCAGGGTCGGAGGTCGACTCAGTCAATCTGACCTCAGCTATTCTAAAAAGCATCCGATTCTTCTACCCCAAAATCACACGATAACGAAGCTCATAATTCGCGATAAACACCTACATCTCCTTCACGCGGGCATACAAGCTACACTTAATGCTATTCACGAAGTCTTTTGGATTTTTAATGGAAAAAATGCGGTCAAGAGCATAATTCGACAATGTGTCACCTGCTCTCGTGCGAATCCACAAACCCCAAGCTACATTATGGGAGATCTACCTAAAAATCGCACAATCTTTAAAAGAGCCTTTTTGCAAACCGGACTCGATTTCTGCGGTCCGTTTTATATTAAAGAGAAAAAATTTCGAAACAGAAATAAGATAAAGATCTACGTCTGCATATTTGTATGTTTCGCGACAAAGGCTGTACACATTGAAGTTGTCAGCGATCTAACCTCTAAAGCCTTTCTAGCTTGTCTGAACAGATTTTTCTCAAGAAAAGGGAAAAGTTCAGACCTCTATTACGATAACGCTACAAATTTTGTAGGAGCAAAGAACGAATTAGCAAAAATTTCAGAATTTTTGAAATCTCAAAACTTCAAATCAACGATCTCTCGCGTACTTACAAATAATAATATTAGGTGGCATTTCATACCGCCACGTTCACCTCATTTTGGTGGACTCTGGGAAGCTGCTGTAAAATCATTTAAATACCATTTAATACGCGTTATTGGCAATCAAATATTAACATATGAACAATTTAAAACACTCTCAACTGAGATCGAGGCAATCTTAAATTCACAACCCTTGACACCAATCCTTTCAGATCCTAACGACCTAGTTACCTTATCTCGCGGTCACTTTCTTATAGGTGACTCTTTGACAGGTGTGCCAGAACACGATTGGATGGATCTACCGTCAGGTCGCCTCTCGTCTTGGCAACAAGTTCAGTAAATGAAGCAGCACTTTTGGACTCGCTGGAGTAAAGAGTATCTTAACGAACTCACTGTACGAAGAAAATGGCACAAGGGTGGAACCGATAACAATATCAAAATCGGGCAAATTGTCACACTCCGTGATGATAATCTATCTCCTTTGCAATGGAGTCTTGGACGCATAATCGCTACTCATCCAGGAGCAGATGGTATCATACGAGTGGTCACTGTAAAGATCTCAGGAGGAGAATTCAAACGCAGTGTAAAGCGAATCTCTCCACTCCCAATCGAAATTTAACTTTAGTTTACTACAACATAATTTTGATTGTCTAACTGATTCACAAATTTACATAGTTCTAAGTTATAACTCTATCATCGCTATCTATAGTACTATATCTAATCATGAGTGTAGTTATTATATGTCATCTGCATTTTAAGCTTCTCAATGATTGCTATGTCCAATTGAATTATCACTACCGTGATCAAATTTCTTTGAACCAACGGTTCAAGAGGGGGAGCATGTTGAGACCTATTCAACAAAATAAGAATCCGAAATAAGGTTCTAGGATTGTAAAACTATGGTTCAATACTCGAAATGGTTATTGCAATAAGCTTCGTGATTTTCACTCTGTTGTAGGACTTTAAGTATTTTATTGCTCTAAAGCTTATCCGCCCAGGTATTGGGTTTTATGATAGTAAACGAATCACTGGGGAATTCCATGGATGCCACGCACATTTCTTTGGCTTGGGTCTTCACTCCCACCTTTAAGTTTTTCTAATTTAACAGCCCTTTTTACCTAAGTAACTAGTTCGTAAGTTCAGTCGAATATCAGTCACCAACCGAAGGTGCACTCAAAATATCCTTCGAATGTATTCTTAATATCTCAATATCTCATGTACCTTACGAGTTTAAGAATATCAATAAATAACGTTAAAAACAATATCGACTCCATATACCAATACACAACACAACACTCTCCTTTCCTCTCCTCACTTCACTTCTCTCACTCTTTCTTATAATATATTTATTACTTCTCTCGGTTTACTATAGTAGCTCCTGCAATTAAATCGGCTCCATTCGTAACATCAATTTTCGGTTTCTGTTCTAAGCTTCGCGAAGGAAGCTAATTCCAGTCCAGGAGTGAAAGTAAAAGTAGGAGCGAAAGTAAACCGAGAGAAGTAAGAAATATATTACATAGAAAGAGTAAGAGAAGATGAGAGAGAGTAAGTATTTCCCGGACAAAATTATGGTCCCCAAGCCAACTTATTCCGCCATCCTGGCGGTGGTGGCTCGGTAGTATGAATTCGGACTGTCGGTTGTCCTTACACGTCTCAAAACGAAAAACAAAGTCGCCTTTTCGTCCGATAATAGCAAAGTAAATAGCTATTATAATACTAAGGTTTTCATGTGATAAAATAAATTGTGATTGACTAAGTTTATTAGTAAAGGATAGTCATGTATGTTAAACGTTTTTGTTTTAAGTTCACCACAAGACTTGAAAATGTTTCTAAAAATTAATGTATGTATGTTTTAGTACTCAAGTGTACTATAAATGTTCCATTATCAGGCATGCCTTGAAGAAACTGTATCTTTTAAAACTGTAATATTAATCAAACATTGTGATTCTCGGCTTTAACAACGCAAGCGTCGGTGTTGCAGACAGAGCAGTAAATTCAGTACCAATTGAGGAAAAATGTCGATTACGATGTACGTTCTTAGATAAACCGCTTTTGCGAAAAGCTTTCTTAATTCCTAAAGCATCGCATTATAATTTTTTATAGTATTAGTTAACTCAACTTATGGAGATATATTGATTGAAAAAATGATGTTTCAATACGCAAAAAGTACAAAGAAGTCGACTGTTTAAATTTTGTTTTGAGTAACTTAGTTTAAAAATATAACTTAAAGAAGCTGCATAATCCGAAAACAGAAACAAAGTAAATACTAAAAATTGATCATTTTTTCATTCTTTTCAGAGTTTTCTTTCTTAAAAGTTCTTCCCGCATAATTATTGTATGTTAATTTCAAGTGAAATTAACATACAATTAAGTAATTAACATTACTGAAATTAACATACAATTAAATAAAATTGATAAGTTTAGACTGTATGTTAAAAGATGTCGATCTAAAATTTGCCGCTCGGTCGAATACTTTTTGTACTAATAATAAAAAGAAAAAAATAATAAAACCTAATTCCTTAAAACACAATTATGATGAATACTTTTCGAAGCAAATCATAAAATGTTTTTATCTCAAAATTGCTTAAATATAATTTTTGAAGGAGAAAAAAATTGATATTGTTGTAGAGTTTGAGTAAATGAAAAGTGATAAACCTGAAATAAAACAAATATTGTAGATTTTTACTTGAAAATAAGACATATTAAGGTTGATTTTTAAAAATAAAATATACATATTCGAATCGGCCAATGAATAAATGTGTTTCGCTTCATAAGTGTTGATTATTATATAATACTTTCGGTATTCTGATGGAAATTATAAATTTACGACGTACAAGAGAGATTTACGTTTGAAGAAAGGAATTAAAAATTTGTTGAAAAAAAAAATAAAAATTTCCAAAAACTTTCCTCAGAAAAGTTTCGATCACAGGCTCTCTACAAAATTATGTTGGATTATCAAGGACTGAAACTGAGATATGGATTCAACAACCGAGTAGTCCTTTGGATTTAATGTTTTAAAATCAAATAGCTGTAAACAATTTCACAAATAATTCGCTTTCATGCACTTTCATGCACACACCGTATGAAATTTGAATTTGACAGGTCGTAGACATGTTATTGTACGATGCGCGCGCACCGTGCGTAAATACTACAGCTAATGCAGCCGTAGACGTAAGGCATACTAGATTTGTGGCGCGGTAATTCAAAAGGGTTATTTTGCAAGAAAGTATAAATTGTTATTTTGCAAAGATACATGTGCAATATTGATAGCGAAATGTAATATGGAAATTAAATTCGACGTTGAGATCACCATTGAATATTTGCTGACAGTAAGTTAACTTAAAAATTCAATTTTTTTATAATTAACGTTGTTGGAGCATTTTCAAACCACTAAAAATTAATGTAGACTTTACTCAAATCTGCCATTGTGTCCACATCTTACCAATACGCGGTGTTTGAGGTGGCAAAAATGATGTGTTTGAAGTATCGTTTTTTTTTATCGACAATCTTTTGGTTGTACGACAGGGGCTATCTGCTTATTTTCTGCAAAAAGAAATTTTTTTGGCTAAAAAGTGAATTTTTACAAGTGTGGAGACGCGGGTTGAGGGGTGTGGGTAAACAGTACTTACATTTTGCCAAGTCCCTGTCCGAGCAAAAAAGGCACAAATCATGTATAAATAAACAAAAAAATTGGAATTGAACAATTTACATGAAAGCCTGTATAAGGAAGCAAAATTAGTTATTAATTTTTTAAAGACTTTTTATAAATTTTCTCTTATTTAATCTTTTTTTTTTCCTTAAGAATCTTGCTATTTATTTTTCAATTTCTTAAAAGTTTGCTAAATTCATTTAAAATTTCTAAATTTTTGAAAAATTTCAGAAATCTTTTATTGCTTTTTTAAAAAAACTACTAAGTAACTCACTAATTTCGTAATGGAATTGGATTAAATAAAGATAAAAACCTGAGGGGGTTGCTGAATCGGAATCGCTCCTCCGTGAATAGTAACGTGGCTATACTTGTCCTAGCGTAAAATTTATCTTGCATAATCAACTGCAGAGTAATATATTCTGAAAAAAATGTGAATAATAATTAATAAATTTTTAAAAACGTAGATTATATTTCAAGATGGAATAATGTATAAAATTACCAGCTTCAGGTTCAATTGAAGGTTGAGAATTTGGAGCAGAATAGCTATAAAC